>VDFB02036291.1:93575-309968 GCA_007258455.2 Sequoia sempervirens
TATAAATGTAGAATGATGAATGAACAAAATAATATGTTGTAACTCACCAAACACTAGCAATAAGGTGCTGCAAATGTTCTTGAAATGGCTGCAATGGATGTGGTTCTTGAATCTTGCTTGATTGATGTTGATCCTACTTGAAACACTTTCTTCAATCATAAACTCCACATCACAATTTTTAGCAAAATAACAAACATGATGGATGACATCCTTGACATAATGATTGACACTTGAATGCTGCTCTAAAATGCTTGATAATCTACCCTTGAATGCTCTTGAATTCTCTTTTGAACTCTCTTGAATGCTAGATTGGTGCAGGAGCACCTAGGCTGACCTCCACCTTGTTTGTTAATAAATTTGGCTTGTACTGACCTTAGCCAAGTCAGGGATGTTGATGTGTTTGCTTTGGACCTTAGAAGGTCTTGTTGGCGTGGATGAGTTAGTCATTAGGACTAAACCATCTTAGTTAATCAAAGTTGTTAATGATGTTTATTTTAGCTTAGGACAGCTTAAGTGAGAGGGATGAGCTTTAAATTTGTTTTTATCACATTCTTGTTGTTTGAAGATGCCTTGTGACAGTTAAGGAGTTGATGGTTCGGAGTAAGGAGATTGAGGTCCTAAACTTTAGGATCATAACATAGTGTTAAGTTACAAAATGGTGGTAAAAGTTGCATAACCGTAGTTGTGGAGTTGCATGTAATTTACTTGTCATTGGGAATCCCTTGAAATCAGGGAAAATGCTCGATCAATTGCCTTTGAATGTGGAAAAGGCATCCAAATAGGTGATGGCTCGTAGAAGCAGTAGTTATCATTGTAAACAAATTTTGTGGTGAAGAATAGAAGACAATTTCTTTAGCAGATTGTCTATATTTTTTTGTGTTACCCATGAGTTCTTGAAAAACAGTGATTCAATAGGAATTGAAAATACAGATTTCTTACTGTTTTTGTGTTGGAATAGAAGACAATTTTTTTAGGAGATTGTCTGTATTTTTTTGTGTTACCTGTGAGTTCTTGAAAAACAGTGATTCAAAAGGCATTGAAAATATAGATTTCTTACTTTTTTTGTGTTCATAGGATAGTTTTAGATCAATTCTCATCATTCATTCAGGTTCCATAGAATAATTTTATTGATTTGAATTCCTAGATTAGATTGTAGGTTGTTAGTTTCCTTTGTTTTGGGTAGTGTGAATTGGAATGGCTCCCCCATAAATAATGACCATGGGGATACCCTGAAATTGGTGGAATATGGGAATGGAGCTAGTCCTTTGTATATATTTAACAGTAGGAAATCTAAAGAGCCAAACAAGAATTTGTTATCTGAAACCCTAAGCGAGCTAGGAATGCATGTTTAGGAGTTTGAGAAAGAAAATTAAGAACTTAGGCAGGGGAAAGGTGCCACTGTACGGAATCCGTACGGTTCCAAGTGGGGTTAGATGAGATTCTCACATGCCAATAGGGTTGAAGCAGCAAACAATCCATTGGAGGTAGATTTGTATCAAAGAACAGTGAAACCCTAGTTACTAGGTCAATTAGCCCTAATAGTCCATGTTTATAGGAATCCACTGTACGGACTAGATAGAGATTTGAAACCAAGTGCAAGATTTAAAGCTCTGAAAAGGGTATTAGAAAGTGCAATTTATTTTCTAGGTCCTTTGGAGAGTTTGGGCAGGAAAAGCCAAAAAGGGACTGGTAAGGGCTAGTAGAAACTAGGCCTCTTCAAAGCAAAATTTTGAAATCGGGTAAAGTGAGAGTCAAAGAACCTCCAAGATGAATTCAAATGAAGTTGAAATGCAAGGAGACAGTGTCTTCAATCCCCCTGCAAGTAGTTCTAACAAGTTGAAGAAGTTGGCACTTAGATCTTTCTAAGTCCAAGGAAGGGTAAGCAGTTACAAAGAAGGTGTTGGTCTTCCTAAGCTAAGCACAAGTGGAAAACTCATAGAGAAGAGTTGGAGCAGGGCTTGGTTAGTCTTCCAAGCTCAACAAGAACCATTGGAGTCAGGTTCTAGGAAGAGACAGTGGAAAGGTCTCTAAAAGGGTTGTGCAAGCAAGCTTGGGAATCATCATACACCATATTGGTATCAGAGCTTAGCTTGATTCAAGGCTTGTGATTGATGTTGTAGCCCACTGAGTCAGTAGGAGAGAACACACCAGAGGAAGGAGCCATGGTGAAAAATGCAGAGTTGGCTAAAAAGGTAGAAGAGCAAGAGGAAGATAACCGGTTGCTTAGAGAAAGGATATCTCAAATGGAAAAACTCTGGGATGAAGTCCATGAGATAGCAGATAAAGTGAAGTTTTCAGTGGAAAAATGGACCCTGATTCAGTTGTAGACTGGATTGAGAGCATTGAGAATCACTTTGAGTGTGATGGCATAACAAAGGCCCAAAAGGTAAAGGTGGCCAAGTCAAGGTTGAGAGGAGCAACTCTCACATGGTGGAAGTTTGTACAATCTAAAAGAGAGAAAGAAGGCAAAGGTCCCATAGTTTCATGGAGAGGGATGGTAACCAAGATAAGGCAGACTTATCTCCCTGATGATTATGAAGTTTAGTTGCATAGGAGAAGACACAATCTGAGGAAAAAGGATATGGATGTCCAAACATATACAGAGGAGTTTCAAAAATTGTGCCTTAGATCAAAAGTGGTTGAAGATGAAAGCATCAAGCTAGCAAGGTACCTAAATGGACTCAAGTGGTCTATCCAAGAAGGCATGAGTTTAGTAAACTTCAAAACAGTCCGCCAATGCTATCAAATGGCTTTGAAGATAGAGGAGAAAGGCAAAAAGAAGCAAGAGAAAAATCCTAAAAGTAGAGGGAAAGGAAAGGACAGTAGAGGACAAAGAGGTGGCTATGGTGGAAGAAGTTCAGAACCAAGAGCTCAAGGAGAAGTTAGATTTTCTGAATAGCAAGAAGGAAGCTCTAGTAGAGGTGGTAGAGGAAGAGGTTTCAGCTCTAGAGGAAGAAGTGGTGGAAAAGGAAGAGGCAGCTATTTCACTAATATGAAATGCTACCACTGCAACCAATTGGGACACCCGGCCTATAGATGTCCTGAGAAAGGTAGCACTTCTCATGGAGGAGATAAGAGAACCAATTTGATTCAAGATGAGACAGCTGCAACAAATAAACAACCTGAAGTACCATTGAACTCAGAGGAAGGTGAGAACCTCATGATGAGAAGGACTTTAATCAAGGAACCGGTTAAAGAAGAGCCAAGCCAAAGGAGATCATTGTTTAAGATAAAGTGCAAGATGATGGGGAAAGTGTGTAAGGTCATTATAGACTCAGGTTCTACTGACATTATTGTGTCAGAGGAGGCAGTCAGCAAGCTGAAATTGGAAAGGATACCTCACAATAATCCTTATAAGGTCACATGGCTCAATAAGGGTCAGCATGTCTTGGTGAATGAACAAGCATGGGTGGAGTTCTCAATTGGCAAGTACAAAGACAAAGTCTTGTGTGATGTGTTACCTATGGATGCATGTCACTTGCTCCTAGGTAGACCATGGCAATTTGACCGCCAAGCTATGCATGATGGAGCAAAGAACTCATATACCTTCAAGAAAGACAATGTAACCTTCAAGATTCAATCTTTGTTAGAAGACACAGAGGTGCAGACAACAGGTTCTAAACTACTCATAGCCAGTGAAAAGGAGTTCTTAAAAGCCTTGGAAGAAGGAGAAGGAGTTGGCTATGCGGTAATGATCAAGCCAAGAGAGGTGAGCAAAGAGAAAGCAGCTGAAAAGCAAGAGTTACCCAAGGAGATATAGGAATTGTTGCAGACCTATGAAGGTATTGTAAGTAGTGGTCAACTAGCAACATTACCTCCTAAAAGAGCCATAAGTCATAGGATAGACTTGATACCAGGAGCCACCCTTCCAAACAAAGCAGCTTACAAGATGACACCTCAACAAAATGAGGAAATAGCCAGGCAAATTCAAGAACTTCTTGACCAAGGTCTCATTAGGAAAAGCATCAGTCCATGTGCAGTTCCCACTGTCTTAGCACCTAAAAAGGGAGGATAATGGAGGCTTTGTACTGATTCCAGGGCAATAAACAAGATAACCATCAGGTATAGGTTTCCTATCCCTAGGATTGAAGATCTCATGGATTGTCTATGTGAAGCAATGTACTATACCAAGATAGATTTAAAGAGTGGTTATCACCAAATTAGGATACATGAGGGTGATGAGTGGAAAACAGCCTTCAAAACCAATGAGGGTCTCTATGAGTGGCTAGTTATGCCATTTGGCTTGTCTAATGCCTCCACATTCATGAGACTCATGAATGAAATCCTAAAAGACTACATTGGCAAGTTTGTAGTAGTGTATCTTGATGATATACTAATCTATAGCAGAACAAGAGAAGAGCACCTCCAACATATTGAGTTGATTTTCAAGAAGCTGCAGGAGGAGAAGCTGATGATCAATCTGGAAAAGTGTGAGTTCATCAAAACAAAGCTGGTGTACCTTGGATTTGTGCTATCACATGGCAACTTGAAGATGGACATCAGCAAGGTAGAAGCCATTCTCAATTGGCCTACTCCAAAGACAGCAACAGAGGTAAGAAGCTTCCATGGTCTTGCTTAGTATTATAGGAAATTCATCAGATAGTTCAGTGCAATTTGTGCTCTTGTGTTGGATACCATTAAAGGAGGAATGAAAACCAAATTTGTGTGGAATGAGCAAGCTAACAAGAGTTTTGAGTTGCTAAAGGAAAAGATAGCTACCCAACCTGTTTTGGTGTTGCCAAGCTTTGAGAAGCTATTCACCATTGAATGTGATGCAAGCAATGTAGCTATTGGAGCTGTTCTCAGTCAAGAGGGCAGATCGGTGGCATTTCATTCAGAGAAGCTAAGTGAAGCCAAGAAGAAGTATTCTTCTTATGACCTTGATATGTATGCATTGGTCCAAGCACTAAGGAAGTGGAGGCACTACTTGCTTCCCAAGGAATTCATTGTGTATTTAGACAACCAAGCACTCAGTTTCCTGAATTCACAAGAGAAGTTGAGTCACAGGCATATGAAATGGGTGGAGTACTTGCAAGCTTACACCTTCAATATCAAGCACAAGAAAGGAGCTCTCAACAAAGTGGCTAATGCATTGAGCAGAAGAGTCCTCACAATTCAGGAAATTCAGTTGAAGAGCATCGGAATAGATCACTTCAAAGATCTATATGCAGATGATGAAGACTTTGCAGAAATTTATAAGGTATGTATTGAGTACACGAATCATTTCCATAGCAAATATACTGAATATACCTTGCAAAGTGATCTTTTGTTTAAAGGAAATCAGCTTTGTGTTCCTAGAGGTTCTATTAGGGAAAACTTGATACAAGAAAAGCATAATGGTGCATTGAGTGGTCATTTTGGGATCACCAAAACTCAGGAACTGGTTCAAAGGTTTTATTTTTGGCCTAGGATGAACTTAGATGTCAGGAAGTATGTGGAGAGTTGTGTAGTGTGTGAAAAGGCCAAAGGAACTTCTTCAAATGCAAGCCTATACCAGCCACTGCCTATCCCTTCCAGGCCATGGGAATGCTTGAGCATGGACTTTGTAGTTGGTTTACCCAAGACAAGGCAAGGTATGGACAATGTATATGTTGTTGTAGATAGATTCAGCAAAATGGCTCACTTTGTGCCCTGCAAAACAACCAATGATGCCAGTCAAATAGCCTCTCTTTTCTTCAAAGAGATAGTAAGGATTCATGGACTACCAATTAGTATTGTATCGGACAGAGATGCTAAGTTTATGAGTCATTTTTGGAAGACTCTTTGGCAAAGAATGGGCACCAATTTTTCCTTTGGATCTGCATACCATCCCCAAACTAATGGTCAGACCAAAGTTGTGAATAGGACACTTGGAAACCTCTTGAGATGCTTGACCAAGGAGTATGGTCAACAGTGGGATCAGATTATTGGGCAAGCTGAATATGCCTATAATGATACTGTCAATAGATCAACAGGGAAGAGTCCCTTTGAAATTGTTTATGGACTGCACCCTAGAGGTGTTTATGAGCTGAGAGAGTTGAAGGATGGAGTCAAGGGAAGTGGATATGCTGATGACTTTGCTTATGCAATGTAGGAGATTCATGAGACAGTAAGAAAAACCTTGGAAGAAAACACCATGAAGCATAAGATTAAGGTGGATGAGCATAGGAAAGAAGTGCAATTTAATGTTGGTGACTTGGTGATGGTGCATTTGAACAAGTCTAGACTATAGAAGGGAGTTCCTAATAAGTTGCAAATGAAGAGGATAGGTCCCTGTCCTATCTTGGAGAAGTATGGCAACAATGCTTTCAAGGTGCAATTGCCAGATGACAGAGGACTGTCCCCTATTTTCAATGTTGCAGACCTAGTCCATTACAGAGGACCACCACCAAACATGGATGAAAACCTTCATGAAATCAGTTAAGATGTGGAAGAACTAAACTGCCCCTTGTCACAGTCAAACAAGCTGATAAGATCTTGGATACCAGGGTCTACAAGAGAACAAGAACCAAGGAGTAAAGAGAACATCTGATCCAAAGACAAGGACAGTATGAAGTTGATGCAGTATAGATTAAGGAGGCAGAGTTCAAGAAGTTGGGAGTTGATCTCAACTTGCTCAATCCAAGGGTGGATTGAAGTTTTCTGTTTTGGGGAGGATGGTGTAGGAGCACCTAGGCTGACCTCCACCTTTTTTGTTAATAATTTTGGCTTGTACTGACCTTAGCCAAGTCAGGGATGTTGATGTGTTTGCTTTGGACCTTAGAAGGTCTTGTTGGCGTGGATGAGTTAGTCATTAGGACTAAACCATCTTAGTTAATCAAAGTTGTTAATGATGTTTATTTTAGCTTAGGACAAATTAAGTGAGAGGGATGAGCTTTAAATGTGTTTTTATCACATTCTTGTTGTTTGAAGATGCCTTGTGATAGTTAAGGAGTTGATGGTTCGGAGTAAGGAGATTGAGGTCCTAAACTTTAGGTTCATAACATAGTGTTAAGTTACAAAATGGTGGTAAAAGTTGCATAACAACAGTTGTGGAGTTTCATGTAATTTACTTGTCATTGGGAATCCCTTGAAATCAGGGAAAATGCTCGATCAACTGCCTTTGAATGTGGAAAAGGCATCCAAATAGGTGATGGCTCATAGAAGCAGTAGTTATCATTGTAAACAAATTTTGTGGTGAAGAATAGAAGACAGTTTTTTTAGCAGATTGTCTGTATTTTTTTGTGTTACCCGTGAGTTCTTGAAAAATAGTGATTCAAAAGGCATTGAAAATACAGATTTCTTACTATTTTTGTGTTGGAATAGAAGACACTTTTTTTAGTAGATTGTCTGTATTTTTTTGTGTTACCTGTGAGTTCTTGAAAAACAGTGATTCAAAAGGCATTGAAAATATAGATTTCTTACTGTTTTTGTGTTCATAGGATAGTTTTAGATCAATTCTCATCATTCATTCAGGTTCCATAGAATAATTTTATTGATTTGAATTCCTAGATTAGATTGTAGGTTGCTAGTTTCCTTTGTTTTGGGTAGTGTGAATTGGAATGGCTCCCCCATAAACACTGACCACGGGGATATCCTGAAATTGGTGGAATATGGGAATGGAGCCAGTCCTTTGTATATATTTTAATAGTAGGAAATCTAAAGAGCCAAACAAGAATTTGTTATCTCAAACCCTAGGCGAGCTAGGAATGCATGGTTAGGAGTTTGAGAAAGAAAATTGAGAACTTAGGCAGGGGAAAGGTGCCACTATATGGAATTCGTACGGTTCCAGGTGGGGTTAGATGAGATTCTCACATGCCAATAGGGTTGAAGCAGCAAACAATCCATTGGAGGTAGATTTGTATCAAAGAACAGTGAAACCCTAGTTACTAGGTCAATTAGCCCTAATAGTCCATGTTTATAGGAATCCACTGTACGGACTAGATAGAGATTTGAAACCAAGTGCAAGATTTAAAGCTCTGAAAAGGGTATTAGAAAGTGCAATTTATTTGCTAGGTCCTTTGGAGAGTTTGGGCAGGAAAAGCCAAAAAGGGACTGGTAAGGGCTAGTAGAAACTAGGCCTCTTCAAAGCAAAATTTTGAAATCGGGTAAAGTGAGAGTCAAAGAACCTCCAAGATGAATTCAAATGAAGTTGAAATGCAAGGAGACAGTGTCTTCAATCCTCCTGCAAGCAGTTCTAACAAGTTGAAGAAGTTGGCACTTAGATCTTTCTAAGTCCAAGGAAGGGTAAGCAGTTACAAAGAAGGTGTTGGTCTTCCTAAGCTAAGCACAAGTGGAAAACTCATAGAGAAGAGTTGGAGCAAGGCTTGGTTGGTTTTCCAAGCTCAACAAGAACCATTGGAGTCAGGTTCTAGGAAGGAGACAATGGAAAGGTCTCTAAAAGGGTTGTGCAAGCAAGCTTGGGAATCATCATACACCATAGATATCTTGATTGCTTGTTAGGATAAAATGAGTGAAATAACCTTGTATTTATACTCAATTATGCAAGAATTCTTGAAATTACAACACTACAAGCTGAGATCAGATTTAGGAGAATAAAATATCGAAATAAATTTGAATTAAATTTTATTTTGGGCCACACGGGACTCATTCGACCAAGGTGGAAAATGAGTCCCATCCTGGGCATAATGTATGGGACCAAACATCAAAAGAACTTAGAAATGTGTGAAAACTAGTTTGGGGCCAAAAGATCCAAGTGGGACCTATTTTCCCAAGATGGCGAATGAGTCCTAGACACTAAATTTGGGCCATACAAGCCAAGAACACCTAAATTATGATTTGTCAATGATTGGTGTCGGGATTATCCTTGTAAAGATGCAATAAATGAGGTGTGTGGATGCAAAAGAGGGCCAATTAAAGCATAAGAAATCCCAATTATTAATATGAAGCCTAGAGAAATGTGAAATTGTGTTACAACACTTTACGAGACTCCAAATAAGGAAAGATTAATGTTTATTTTGATTAAAAATAGGTTTATTAAGTTTAATTATTAAATAAAACTTTAGAAAAGTGTGAAAGTGTGTTACAATAGTTTATAACACTTTAGCAAGGTAACATTAAAATTAATTAGTTCACAAGGGCTCAAGACTTAATGTGAATGTGTTATCTACATAGCAACACTAAATCAAGGAAATATTAAGCCAAAATCAGGAGGGCTCAAAAAAGTCAAAAAAAGTAGAAGGGTGACTTTTTTAGCGACTCCATTTAGCCCCCACTTTAGTGAGAGGATGAAATTGCTTCAAGATCACACTAAAGTAGACCAACATACATCAAGAGGGGTCCATGCGTACTAATTCCAATAGATGAGATAATGATAAAGAGGGGTGATCAAGACCCCGGGATCAAGATCTCATGACGAACCAACAAAGGCACAAAAGAACATGTGCATGAGAATGATATAAAGGACAAGAACAAGGCACATGCATGCACTACCAAAGATGAAAAGAGAAAAGGTAAGAAGATAAAAGAAAGAGTCAGATCAATCTTTGACCGTTTTTCCATCATGATGTGGATTAGATCTAGGCTATTTGTATGAAAAATACATACTCACTTTGAGAGGATGAAACTTTAGGCTGTTTGTTGGGTGAGAAGTACAAAAAGGTGAGAAACATACACTCATGGATTTTATGTACTCACACACATATGCGAGCGGCTATGGAGAAAGTCATGCCTTGGTCGGGCTTCCCACTCAAACCATGCCAAAGTTATACCCCCTGATAACTTTAATAAGGCACCACACAAAAATGATTTTCGAGCTTCATGAGACAAGAAAAACTTTGTATGCTTGGGGATCATGAACAAACAAGATGGATCCACATGCATGCAAGTTGTGTTATTCAAGGTGGCCATATAACAACAAATGCAAATCTGCAAAATAGCTCAAACTTTAAAACACATTAGCATGTTAGTTCAAACTATGCAAATACCATAATGATCCTATGAGATAATAAATCATGCTTTAAAATACAAACAAATTACAAGACAAACTAAGGCATTATAACAATGAAATGAATCCTATCCTATAGTGGATTGGTGCTATTGTGGAAAATAGCCCTTTCCCAATCCTTTGCTACTTAAGCTTCATGATGAAGATGATTTTACTATGATATGAAGAATGATATGGAATGCTAAGATGATATGGATTCAAATGACAATGGTGCACTTGTGCTTGAGATTGTGGAGATGTGTAGATGAAATGCTAAGATTGTGGAGATTGTGGAGGATTTGATGAAGAATGAAGCTTTTCATTTATAGATTATTTTGATGAGAGAAATGGCCAAATGGATGAATGTGGGACAAAGATTTAGCCAATGAGATGGAGCCACTTGTCAACTTGTCATAGGTTGGAGGATGAGCACATTTTGGTCAATGTGCCAAAGAGAGGGATATTTTAAATTTGAATTTGAGAGTTAAATGTTGAGTTTGACTTGTGCAAGAGACATGTAAGAGCCATGTAAGAGCTCATAAATGCTTTGTTGGATGTACATGTCCACTTGCTTTTGAATTCAAATTTGAGGGAATATTCCTCAAATATGCCATGTTAATGGAAAATGCTGAATTTATAAATGAATTAAAATGCTTTATTGGTGCAAGTGGGAAAAGCTAGAGGATGTGATGGGTAATTAGATTAGGTTAATCAAGATTAGATTAGCTTAGGTGATAATTAGATGCTTTGACCCATTTCACTTGAATATTTTAATTTATTTAAATCAAGAGGGAGAAATATGACCTTTGAGATTTAATTAAATAAAGTCTTGATTTATTTAATCAATGAGGGAATGATAGGCTTAAATTAAATAAAGTTAATTTATTCAATTTAAGTGGATAATCCTTAGAGATTAAATGAACCTAATTTACCTAATGAGTGGATTAATGTGAATTTGATTTATGAATGAGTGGATAAATATGAACTAATTGCATAATGCTAATTTCACATGTCTACATTTTTCCCCTCTTTGAAGCAATGCACTTGCTGCATTGGTTCAAAGAATAAACTTGCCGTGATAAAAAATTTAAAATTTATCTAATTTTTCAGATTCCCCAGTGGAAAGAAATACACTGGTACATTGCCCCCTCAAGATATCAAGCGAAAAGATTCAATTTGAGGGTCGATCTCACGATAAAGAGGTTCAAAATGGATGGTTATGGATGATGATGTAAATGAGATGGTTTTAAGATGCTTAGAATAACAAATCTATATTATGATGATGAAAATGCATGTGAAATGATCGGTCTTTCCTATTATGTATGATATGAATGATATGTGGTATGCTGACGGTTTGTGGATGCAGGATGTATGTATGATGGATGCATTGGTGATGATGATTAACTATCCATGAGGTGATGTTAGTGTGGAAAAGAAGAAATTAGGTGATAACAAGAGGATCCAACAAGTCCATGATCCAACAAGAATTTATTAGAGATGATGATGATGATAGATGATGATGATTTGATTATCAAGGATTGGGATTTTAAAAGGGCTACTTACCTTATGTTTGATAATACACATAGATACGTTGCATCAAGGTATAAAGAACCAGGATGGCGTTGTACCTAGTGCGATGGAATTTGACTCAACAAATAGATAGGAGTATTCTTGTTCACACTTGACATACAAAAACCTTGCTAGGACGTACCTAACAAAGAAAGTATTCGCCAAGTTATTTTACAAGAATGTCCAACAAGCATAGCAGACAAAAGATACTAATCATTGCCCCATTCCTATTTCTCTAAATCCTCCATTTGGATATCATCGAGAAGTCCTTGGAATGAGCATAATAAGATAAGTCAAAAGATATAGATCAAGTATGCAAACAAACCAATGTTCTACATATCTCCAGCCAAAGGGATTTGTTTTGATAGGATAAGAATCCAAAGTGATATCCAAAATGATTCCCATTGTTGAAACGATATATCCTAGGACATGCATTATATAGGATGGTGATGGGTTGATAAGTTGATTGATAGGCTATTGATATAAGGTTGATTGACATGCTTGAAAATGATCAAGAGCTTGATTTTGTTTTAAAGATTTGTTGTTTTCTTTTGATTTTACATTTGAAGTTTGCTTTTGCTGATTGTTGTGATTGCTTCTATTTGTTTTGCCAAAGGATGAAGGTGACAATCAGTTTATTATGGATGATTGATTATTTTGAGTGAAAGTGGATGAGATCTAGATGCATTTTTCAAATATTTGGTTGTTTTTGAAATGTTTTGAGGCTATTTTTGGTGTTTTCAAGATTTTACAAATGTTTTGATTTTTGAATTTTGCAATGTTTTGGGATTTTTTGAGATTTTATGAATGTTTTTTGGATTTCGATGTTTTTTGGATGTTTTTGGATTTTGATGTTTTTCGAATGTTTTTGGATTTTTGTGTCTCGGGGGTTAATCAAAGATCATCCTTTCCTACGTTTAAGCTTAGAGACGACGTAGTTCGGATATCATGTTTTTGATGTTTTCTGCTTTTTTGAGTGTTTTTGGATTTTTTGATATGTTTTGAATGTTTTTGGATTTTTTGTATGATTTTGACGATTTAGATAAGGATGTGTGTGATGATATCAGTGCTCTATTTGGGATTTTATTGAAGACCAAGCTAAGGTTGACTGATCAAATCAATGTACTGATGATGATGATAAAATTGTTGAGGATACAAAACAATGCAAGGATTTGAATGACCAGGATTGATGATGATAACATTGTTGAGGATGCACAACAATGCAAGGATAGTGTTAAGCAACACGAGGACTAAGATGGATATCCCAAGATGATGATTTTTTGATTGGATTTGATTGATAATGATTGATGAAGCTTGATTTTGGAACAAAAGTTGTTTGAATGGTTTGATGTGACATTTGAAGGGTGTGTTAGATGCGACTGATATTGATTGTTTGGATTGATGTTTGATGAAAGATGAAGATTGATAAGGAATGTCTTCTCATCAAAATATGCCATGGGCTAGTGATTTGGATTTTTTCTCACAAGTGGTTTTGACCAATTTGATTTCACGTTTGTCAATGTATGGATCACCACATAAGTTGGAGAATATAGTTCAAGATTTATTCCTGAAGCAAGATCTAAATATCTGTCCCTAGTGTCTAGCAATGTATGGAATACCATGGGTGGATGCTTGGATAGGTGTATGGATGGAGGGATATGGATTATCTTGTGATAAGATAAGGTGTTCAGATAAAGAATGCTCATTTGGATAATGCTTCATGTGGCTCAAATAATGCTACATAGGGTAGGATCAATGAAAATGACCCATGTCAAGATGTTTACCATAAGCAAGCATAAAGTATGCACCAAACTTTGTCAAGATCAAGATGAATCAGACTATGGATGCAAATGGATGAAAATGTATTGGATAAATGGTTTATGGATGAATGGATTTATTATGGCTGAGATGGATGGGATGTTGGATTTATTATGGCTGAGATGAGATGCTTTCAATTGAACTGGCACACGTAGATGATCAATTCTACACATGATGTCTGTTTGCTAGGTTTTCATCATGGTCTTTCCCAAAGCGCCGCTCATACGGTTTTCACTAGAGGATTATTTTTTTCTTTATTGTTTTCAATCCTTTTTCTAATTTTTTTTGGATTTTCATATTTTTTGAATATTTTTTGAAATATTTTAAGCTCATTCTGAATCAGAAAGTGTTGCTGATGTAGATGCCCTTGTCATAATGTACCATATATATCCTACTTGAAGAAGTTGCTTTGCTAAGATATGTGCACTTGAATACAACTTTTGAGATTCTTGACCTGCTTCGTCGATATTGGAGTTAACTTTGTCTTTGTGCACACATCATGATAGAGTGCCTTCAGAATCCTTATGATGAAGGGTCATTGCCAATACATGGTCAATTTGAGAATTGGATATCATGTGTGGAGGCGTGGATGGAGTGTAGTTAGGGATAGAAGATGGTTTGGTTGACAGTTTGGAACCTTTGACTCTCCAAACTTGGGAAGATGAGCAATGATGGGTGGATACGAAAGTGTGCATGGAATTGGGACCAACTACTTGATACACTTTGTACATCGCTTGAAAAGACTACTTTTACTTTTGTGGACATCTTTGATGGATACTTTTCCCTCTTTTATTTTTGCCCATAGTTTCTTTGACTAATGGAGTTTGATAGAGATAATCTTTCTTTGTATTCTTTGGCATCCATGTGTATTTGATTTTTCCATTATGCTTCTCAACTTCTTTTTCTTTGATAACATTCAAAATAATTTGATTCAATTCTTTCTTTTAACATTGGTCCCAATTTGTGGATGGGGTGATGGGTGGATGAAGATTCACGATGTGGTTGGTTGTAGTATTGGCATCAGTTTCGTCATAAGGATTCTGCGTGCCCCCTATGTTGACGTTTGCTTGAGACGAAGTTGCCTCCAGTATGGTGGTAGTAGCACCTTCGTTCCTTGATTTTGCTTGTTTTGAGATGTCTTATTCAATAGGAATGCTCTGACAAATGACCACTGCAGATGATGTTATTTCAATTGGATACTCTGCTGACTTCAAAATATACTCTTCTGTTTGACTTGTTTCCTTGAGTGGATAATACTGAATATCTTTATTCATGATGTCCTTAGTCTGAATTTGGGATATATCTGATATTGTTGTTGACAACTCTGTTTGACTGTAGGAATTGATAACCTTCTCTTTTTGTGTAATAATGTCAAGAGTAAAGGAATCCTATTATGAAGGAAGATCATCTACGCATCCATCCAAAGAAAGCATCTCATGGGTAGATGGAGGAATATGTGTTATGTGGATATGATAATATTGTATGGATAGGAGAATATCCATTAGATCATTGTAGTATCTTGAAGATACCAATTCTTGATCTTGAATAATTTCAGATTTGCTTTTGACATGTTTTGGATCAAGTTCTTGACATGGGTCAGTTTCAAAGGATGGATGGATTACAAAGGGTTCTTGGATATCTTCATTAGGCATGGGAAGTGGCTCAATATCCTCTTGATATTTGAGTGGACTTGGATCAAATGTTAATTTTAGGATTACTTTATTATCTGTAACCATGAGGTCAAAGGGGGTCAACATGTCTTGGAAAGGACCATTTCTAGACCTTGGTGAAAGATTTTGATCATGCTTTGGAATAAATTCTTGAGATATGTCCTCTAACTCATAAGGGGATGTAGAGACATTTTCAACATGATCATAGGTCAACGGATCATGCATTATGTCAATAGGATCAAATAATCCTAACACTCCTTGAAATAGATCACTAAAAAGTGGCTCTTGATGTATGGTGAGTTGATCATTGGATGGGGTGGAAACATATTCAAGGTGCTCATCGATGGAGAGATCTTGATCATTGTTTTCAACAATTGTGGTGGGGGAATTTTCAATGTCTTCAACCATAGGGTCAAATGATGTTGACATTTCTTGAATTGGATCATTGTTGGTTGGTGGATTTTGATCATGATTGAAAAGTGACTCTTGATGTATGTTGATTTGATCTTTGGATGAGGTAGAAAAATATTCCATGTGTTTGTTGTTGGATAGGTCTTGATCATGTGATCATTGACTTGGATTGATACATGGAGTTGTTAACATTTTTTTGGGTTTTTGAACATCATTTGCTTGTTGGGCTTGGTATTTGGCTTGAGATTGTACTTGCACTTGAGCTTGGGCTTGTGCTACTTGTTGCATGGCTAGATATTGTTGGATGGCCTTTTGGTAGGCCTGGTGAGCTTTTAGCACAATGTTATATTGTCTTGTTGTGTTTGGTTTTGGTGGTAGTGGTTACTTCGGTGAAAACCTGGTAAACATGCATCTTGGTAACAATAAAAAAATGAAAAAAGAAAAAATCCAAAAAATCATCCTCTAGTGAAAACCACTTTGGTGGCACTTTGGGAAAGTATCTTGGTGAAAACCTAGCAAACAGATGCCTTGTGTAAATAAGCACTTTCCATCCACCAGGATCTTTACGGCTTGTTCTGCATCATCCATCCATCCATCCATCACATTCAGATCTCCATCCATCACTCATCCACTCACGTTTGCATCATAGCTTGGTCCTCTGTTCGTATCATGATCCCTCCTAGGACTACTCGACCCATCCTCAAGGTCAGTTTGTCCTACCTTTATCGGAGTTGTCTATTGCATCATCCTTGGGGAATGTTCTCACTAGGATTGGATTCATGTATATTCTTAAAGTCCTCAAAATAGAAAATCCAAAAACATCAGAAAATTAGAAAATCCAAAAACATCAAAACATGTCAAAATCCCAAAAACAAGTTAAAAGTTAGTGAAAAAAGTAAAAAATAGAGTCATCTTGTCGAACTATGTCATCTCTAAGCTTGAACGTAGGAAATGTTGATCTTCGATCATCCCCTGAGACATTTAGGTCAGTCCTATAGGAGTCTGTCATAATAAACTGACATCTCATCATGTATATCTTCATCTGTAAATCGGTCAAGTTGTCAGTCGAACTACGTGGTCTCTACGTGTAACGTAGGCAAGGCTAATCTGTTGATCATACCCCGAGGCCCCTAGGATAGGTCTTTAGGTTAGTCTCTTGGTCAAAATCTCAAAAAATCCCAAAACTTTGGAAAATCAAAAAATCAAAACATTGAAAATCTCAAAAAATACCAAAAATAGCCTCAAAACATTGCAAAATGTCAAAAACATCCAAATATTTGAAAAAATCCATCCATCTCATCTCGCTTGCACCCACAATAACACCATGCATAATAAATTGATCATCACCCTCAACCTTTGGTGAAACAGTTAGAAACAAGTCTAGCAGGTTAAAAGTTAAACTCAAAAATGTCAAGTCTCAGGTTTGAGTCAGTATGTAAACAAGTTGGTCCATTCTTTGTGTCAATAGTCCATCATTCAAATAGTCCCATATCAATCATCTGATAACATCATGTCCTAGGATGAATCCTTCCTACAAGGGGCATTATTTATCAGAAAGAGCACTTTGGATAAATGAAATGATGTGCCGCCATCCACTAACATGTCCTAGGATGCATCCTTCCTACAATGGAAATTGTCTTTTGGCAATAGTTCCAGTTCCTATCCTTAAAACACATTCCCTTTCAGTATTGAAGAACATCAACTTGTTTGTTTGCTTTATCTTTGTCTTTTGACTTATCTTATTTTTCTCATTCCAAGGACTTCTCGATGATATCCGAATAGAGGATTTAGAGAAATAGGAATGGGGAAAACATTCATTATCTTTTGTCTATTATGCTTGTTGGACGTTCTTGTAGAATAACTTGGTGAATACTTGCTTGGTTAGATATGTATAGGGGATGTTTTGGATAGCTTGTTGACTATTGCATTGATTGGTTATACCTTTCCGTGTTTTGGTCCAAGATGTTTGAAACTTCTAAGGTGCATCCTAGCAAGGTTTCCGTATGTCAAGTGTGAACAAGAATACTCCTATCTATTTGTCGAGTCAAAGTCCATCACTTTAAGTACAACACCATCTTGGTCCTTTATACCTTGATGCATCGTACTTATGCGTGTTATCAAACATAAGGTAAGTGACCCTTTTAAAATCCAAATCCTTGATAAGCAAATAATCTATCTATCATCATCTCTCATATTTCATAAATTTAGCTTGTTGGATCCTCTTGTCGTCATCTAATTTTCTGCACTAACATTGCGTCATGAATGGTTAATCATCATCATCAGTGCATCCATCCTGTATCCACAAACCATCAACATTTTACACACCATCTCACATGCATTTTCATCATCATAATATAGATCTGTTAGTCTAAGCATCTCATAAAATCATACATTTGCATAATCATAGCATATCACATCATCCATCTCATCCATCTCACATGCATCATATCATCATTTAAGTTGTTTAGGATAATATAGATTGGTTATTCTAAGCATCTTAAAACCATCTCATTTGCATCATCATCCATAACTATCCATCTTGAACATCTTTATCGCGAGATCGACCCTCAAATCGAATCTTTTCGCTCAATCTCTCAACGGGGAAATGTACTAGTGTACTTCTTTCCGCTGGGGCATCCGAAAAATTAGATTTTTTTTTGAATTTTGATCGCAGCAAGTTTATTCTTTGAACCAACGCAACAAGTACATTTGCTTCAAAGAGGGGCAAAATTTAGACATGCAAAATATGCATACATTTCAATCCAATAGTTTAATCAAATAACCCTTCGTTTAATCAAATCTAACATTTCATCCTTCAAATTAAATAGATCCACTTCATCATTACCTCATTTAATTAAATCAATCAAATACTAACATTTCATCTTTTATAAACCATTCCCTAGATTCATATTCCTTAAATTAATCAACCTTTATCTTGCATCCTCCATTTAATTAAATAAACCCAAACTTTATTTAATTAAGTCTCAAAATCCATATTTCTCCCTTTAGATTTAAATAAATCAAAATATTTAAGTCAAGTGGGTCAAAATCACTTAAGCATCACCTAAGCTAATCTAATCCTGATTAACCTAACCTAACCAGTGCCCATCATATTCTCTAGCTTTTCCCACTTGCACCAATAAATCCTTTTAATTCATTTATAAAATCATCATTTTCCCTCAAGAAAGCACCTTTTTGGAATATTCCCTCAGGTTTGAAAATGAAGACAAATTGACTTGTCCCTTCCAACATTGCAATAACTTCTCTATTTCATGTCCCCCACTCAACATTTATGTCACAATTTTAAATTTGAATCTCCCTCTCTTGGGCACATTGGCCAAAACTTGTACATTCCTCAACCTATGACAAGTTGAAAAGTGGCCTCATCTCATTGGCTAAATCTTTGTCCCACATTCATCCATTTGGCCATTCTCTCATCAAAATATTCTATAAATGAAAGGATTATTTTTCATCTTGAATATCTACACACTCTAATGCAAAGTTACTCTCTTAAATTGATAACTAATTTTGCTATTCACTATTGCATTTCATCATTTCAGTTTTAGCAAGGATTGGGAAAGGGTCATTGGCACATTTGACACCAATCCAATATGGAATAGGTACTTTGTCTTGCTTTAGCAATGATGCCTTTTTTGGATCCATTTTTTAATTTTTTGCATTTCTTGAGCATTGACATTATTATTTTATAGAAGTATTTGAGGAATTTGCATTGACTAATCCATGTTTAAGGTTTTAGAGTTTTTCAGATTTTTAGGTGCTTCATATACATACAACAAAAAGACTATATCCTTTATAAATAAAAGAAACATTATTTGCATGATAATTAATAAGGCCAATCTGCCTCTATCACTAGTTTCAACAACCTTTATCATCTTTTATTTCTCAATGATATTACTAAAATGAAGAAGAGAAACAACATATGATCTTTTCAAGATTAGAAAAGCACATATCCAACAAGGAATGGAAACATGCATGATAATTATTAAGGCTAAATTGCCTCCAACATAGGGTTCTAACAACTCACTAAAATTTTCCTTCCTCAATGATGTTTTTTCATTGAAATAAGAGAAACTAGGTATAGTATTTCAAGAACATAAGAGTGCTTAACCAATAAGGAAATTATGCATGTTTAGCATGGACTATTTGACCATTCTTCCTAGATGGTGCTTCTCTTGCTCTAAATCTATGCTTAATTAATAGCTTACTTATTCTACATGCTCGAGGAGAATATGAATATAAAGAACTCTTTGAAACTATCTTTCCCCTCTTATCTAAATGTTACTCTTCCAACAAAAGAATTTGTTCACTTCTTTCACTCTTTTATTGATTGAGCAATACAAAACAATGATATTAACATACATCATAGTTGATCCTCTTTTCCTTTTGATTAGCTGCATTTCCTTCACCTTCTAACCTTTTTTTCCAATTACAAGAGGTGTATAAATATCCTCATACTGGGATGAGTAGAAGTAATTACCAAATGGTTGCATAGCATGAATGAATAGTCTCTACCCAAGGTAACCCATTTGGTTATCAATGGATTGTTTTAAAACTAAGAAGTTAATAATCAATTGTAGATTGATGGAATATATGATTTTACCCCATGGACTCACTTCCCAACCTCTACACTTGATAGTTATCAAGAATTTGTTCAAGATATTTTAAGATGCATATAACTACCACATACCCCACTAGACGTTCCAAGCAGGATTCAGTGATCACTAAACAAATAGTTATCTCTGAATATATGTGATGGTTAGAATGCCATTTTAAGATTATCCACATTGATATTTTACCACCTTTATGTCCTTTAACCCTCGCCTTACATGGATTTTGAATCATCTTCAAATAATAAACTCCATCCACTTTAAGAATTACTATGATGCGACCTTTTAAGGCTTTAATAGTATTTTGAAGATATTAAAATTTTTGTCACCTATAATATATTAGGCCATGGATTATCCAAAATTCATATTGACTTTTAAAATAAAACATATACATGCATATCTATGCCACTAATAAGCTCCTCAATTGAGTTGAGCAATCACACACTATAATGATCTCTCTTATTTAAAAAAAATCGAGTTAAAACACCAACTCCATGGCTATATTAGCCAACTCAATTATCATAAAAAAAATCTAAAGATAATAATCATTTAATAATAAGAGTATAATTTGCATGGCTAATGATGTCAATTGTTATGTCGTTATTTTGGAATTTTCACCACACTTTTGTTATCACATAATAACGTTAATAGCATAATGTAAAACACATATATATGCATAAAAACAAGGTTAATAAACCCCAAAATAGCCACACCAAACAAAAGAAATGGACATGACTCAATTGCCTTAGCTTAACTTACCTCCAATCAAGCTAGAGACATTCTTAGAGTCTTAGGTTTACATAAACAATAATAGACTGACACTAAGCTTAGATGGAATTTTCAGAGGATTCACAACTTCACCATTCTCCTAGGTGATTCTCCCCCTCTTTCTCTTTGGAGATGTTCAAATTGCTCCTGTAATCCCACTCAAGAAAAAAAAAGGTAGTTAGCCTTGAAACCATTACATCAAATATCCTATCATTGCATTTTCATTAATCATTTTCTTTAAAGAAATATAATTATCTCATAGTATTTCATCGCATTCATGAAATCAAATAATCATCAATATCCCATTTAAATGCAGTAACATATCATTGTACAAATCCATCATAATATGCAACTTTCAAGGTTTCATAATCTCATGATTCATCACATTAATTACCAGAAAGTGAAAAGTAATTTTAGGAATCTAGGATGGGGTGTAACATACCTCCCCCCTTGAGAATCATCATCCTCAATGATGTAAGGTATCATGACATATACGAAGAAAAGACACATTTCTATCTTGTATTTGTTGTAAGAACACATTTTCTCACTAATATTTCAGTATTTTGCCTTCTTATTAGTCATTTCATTATGTGCAAATGAATTATTGATTATGGTTTTTTTGTTTTTTAATATGTTTAAACCTCAATTAAAGCATTGCCTCATTTCCAACACTTATAGGAAGAAATCATTGAACAAAAAAAATTAAATAAACTACCAATTGACTAAATATACTACCAACTAACCAAAATCAATGAATAAATATGATTAAATATAATTATTATGCAATTAATAGACAATGTATCAATATACCTACCAATTGATAAAAATAAGTGAACAAAAATAATTAAATAAACTAACAAATTGATCAAAATGATGATTAAAATTAATGACTAAATACACTACCAATGGACAAAAATCAGTGAATGAAAATGATAAAATAAGTGACCAGTTAACAACAATCAATGACTAAATATACTACTAAATAAAAAATGACTAAATAAGTGGCCAATTTAAAACAATCAATGACTAAATTAACAACTAAACACACTACCAAATTGATCAAATTAATGACTAAATCAATGACCAAATCGATCAATTAGACAACTAAATCAATGACCAAATTTATCAATCAGACGACTAAATCAACGACCAAATCGATCAATTAGACAACTAAATCAACAACCAAATTGATCAATCAGACAACTAAATTAATGAGAAAATAAATTAACAAAACAACTAAAAATGGTTTATTCATCAATTTGGTCGCATTGTAAATGACTGGCAATAAAATACTATTGGTCATGTGACCATGTTTTTAGTCATTTATAAGCAATTTTTTAGTAGTTTTTCAGTCATTTACTGTTGTTTTTGTACGAGTGTCTTAAAGGTATTAAAGTTGCTTCCTCTCTCTTGCTTGCCTCCCATCAATAATTTGTAGATTACACCATTTTGTTTGGTGCAACCTCAATGGTGGAAGTTTCCTTTTGGAAAAAAATGTTGGATGCTTATGCCCAATTCTTAGGTCAATTTATCAATTTCATAAAGACTAAGCTTTATTTATTCAATATTGACCAACAAATTAAAGAGAGATTCAATAGGATTTTGTAATGTCAATTTGGTCACCTCCCAACTTCTTACCTTGTTCCACCTCTAACTACAAAGAAGCCTCTAAAATCTTACTAGAATGTCATAATAGAAAGAATTCAAAAGAAACTTGTGGGATGGAAGGGTAAATTGCTAAGCCAAGCTGGAAAACATCAACTTATCAAAGCATCCCTACAAAATATTCTTGTTTATTTCCCTTCCTCATTCAAGGTTCCATCCTATATAGCCTCCAAAATTGAACAAATATGGAGGAAATTCCCATGGATAGGAATAGAGGAGAATTTTAGAATTGCATTGGTGAGATGGGAGAATGTTTGCATGCCTAGAAAGGTAGGGGGTCTAGGTATCAGAAGATTGAAAATGCTTAATAAAGTGTTGCTTGCTAAAATTGGTTGGTTCCTTTTCACTGAAGAGAAAGATTAGGTGACAATTTTGAAAGCAAAATATCTTTCTAATGAGAACCAAAATAATTTCATGGGTCCCAAATTGCCAAATGGCTTGGTTATATGGAATAACTTGGTGAAAATAAAAAGTATTATTAATCATGGGAATAGAAAAAGAGCGGGAAATGGTTTGAATACAAGATTCTAGGAGGATATTTGGTCTAAGGGCACTGACCTATCCTCCTTAAATCAATTCAACAACATTAAAATTAAGCTAACTTGGGCATATGGTGACTCCATCAATAACTACATTGATTGGAGTGGTCCTACCTTGAAATGGGAGAATTTGGAAGATCAAGTTTTTATGGGAAGAATAATGAGGGATGGCAACTCCAACTAAATGAGGTAGAAATTTTGAAGGATTTGAGAAGTCAAAATAGGGATTGTTCTTCTCCCAAAATAAAATGGATACTTAGATTTGGAGAAACAATCCTTCTGAAATTTTCTCTATTAAATCTATTTACTAAATGATAGAGCAATATGTTCTCTCCTACACTAACTTTGACTAGAAACAGGTTTGGATTCCTAAAATCCTCCCTAAAATTAATTGCTTATGGTGGGATACTATTCATGGTAACATTCTTACTATGGAAAACCTTAATAGGTGATGGTTCTAATTTATTAATAGATGTACTTTGTGCCTTGAAGATCCGAAAAGCATAAACCACCTCCTCTTAAGTTGTTCCTTCACTATGGAATTTTGGATCAATGTTATCAAGTCTTTGATGGTTTTTTGGGTTTTCTCCTCCTCCTTGAAGGACTTTGTTAGCATTTGGAACAACTACCCTTTCTCTCACCCCATCATTGCCAACTCGTGTAAATAGATTCCTTGAGTGGCTTCCTAAAATTTATAGAAAGAGAGAAACATCAAAATTTTTAGAGATTAGAGAAGAATTAGCATGTAGGTTTTTCTCTCAAAATATAGCAGCTTCACAAAAATATTAATTCAACTAGTTATGGGTTCTCAAAATTCTATCCTTTTTATGCAGAATCTATAATTAAATAATTATGGGACATCACACATGATCTTTCACGAATCAACTGGGATAAAATATTGAGTAGGAAAGCCACTAAATTGATTCTTCCTATGGAAGGATGGTTTAAATTAAACTTTGATGGATGTTCTATTAAAGGCAACCCTGGTATGGTTGTTGTAGGGGGTGTGATTAGGGACCATGAAGGAATGCTCATTGAAAGATATGATAAATAACTTAGGGTTTTCTCTAATATTTTTGTTGAAGCAACAATGAATTGTTGGGGAATTAGGAGACTAAAAGAAAAAGGATGCAACAAAGTTATAGTTGAAGGTGATTCTATAGTCAAATGTATCAACATCTTAAAAGGAGTCTATGTTGAGCCTTGCATGATTAGCGATATGATGGAGGACAACAAACATTCTCTTGACATTTTTCTCCAATTTAAGATCCACCATTCCTATTGGGAAGGAAATATGACAGTTAACAAGGTGGCTAATGCTGGATTATCTTATCGTAATTAGATCTGTTAGGGATTTGAAAATATCCCCTTCAACATCAAGGAAAAAAAAATTGAAATACTTGACCATAGGTGGCCACCTAACATGAACAAAAAGGTTCATATTGCTTTGACCTTCTAAGTTGTCTCGATCATTGATGCTTCTCAACTTTTTAATTTTATTTATCATTTGTCCCCCTCATATGTGTGGGTGGATCCATAAAAGAATGATGTTGACAAGGATTACATATTGGCATATAGGAAAAGGATAGAAATTGATTTTAAGAATATAAAATTTAATCACGAGGATTTAATCCCTCATCATTTGAAGGGTAGTGTCATCATTTTTTTCTTAAATTTGGTAATAATGTCTTTTCATGCTGCAAATCTTATTGATTTTTTGGAAAGTAGTGTAATTATGGAAACGAAAGATTTCTAGAATGGAAACACAACTTGGGATCATCTTGACTCCATTCTATCATTTTTTATTCCCATGAGTCACCCCCTTATTACCTTTGATAGGTGGCACAATTTGCATACCAAGGCCATAATTATTTGCAAGCTTGACACAAGCCATATCACATCCCCTCTATTTAGCTATTTTTTCTTTAAGATTTACTTGTGCATTTCAAACCCCATCCCTCCTCATTGGTTCAAGATTTTTGTGAAGGTGTATTTTTTGCCTTTGTGTAAATTATTTGTTGCTAGAATGGGTGGCCCTAGGAAAAAATATAAACCTCTTTCTTACATCCCACTCAAACAAAATGTCAATTTGTGGATAATTTTTTAAGAGGCTGGCCTCACTCCCTTCTTCCAAACAATGTAGAGGCATGATGATAACCTAAGCTAAAACTTCTACAACTCTTGGAATGTTGGAAAAGTCATCATCAGTGTTATCCAATTTGAAGTTACTGCCGGTCTCATTACTAAATTCACAAGCCTCCAATGCAAAGGTCTCAAGGTGGAAAATATTTGTAATGGGAAATACGAAAAATTTAAGGATAGATTCTTTGAGGAAGGTGAGAAACCTATTCATATACAAAATGATTACGATTGAGAGAAGTTTCCTCCCCTATAGCTTAGAAATCATTCACTTAATTCGATATTTCACCCTTGAGGGAAGATATCAATACATGATTGTAATTTTTCTTTGTTAAATCATGTTCGTCACAAGGATTGGATTAATGAGACTTTTTCCTACTTTTATCCCTTATGACCTGCATTGCTAAAGGAGCCTCACCAATCCTGCACTAAGGTTTAATTTATGCCCTCTATAAATTTGTGTGATGCTACCCCCATTCAAACCCTGCCCCCATTTCTGCCCCTTTGGATATAAAGCTCCTTGAAAATAATCCACAGTCTTCCCCTAAATCCCCCCCTTCGAGCTCAAAATAAAAATATAAAAAGGGATCTCCTCTATTATTGCATCCCCAAATCCCTCTTTTGTGTTGTTTGTACGGAGGCTACTACCCTTGAAAAAATATTTTCCCTTCCTCTTGTCAAGAATGCTAAAAGAAGGTGGGGCCCTTTGGCTCTATAACTATTGAAATTAGGGATGACCCAAAGCCTTGCTAGTTGGGTCTAAATAGTAGTGGGTCTGAAAAAAGATGGTCTACCAGAATGGCTAATGTAAGCTAGAAGAATAAAGGTAAAAACAATAAAAGGAAAAAAATAGTGCTTAATGACGAGGGAATGAACGAATCAGATAAATATTTCCTCCTTGAATTTGAGGAATATATTCAAGATAAGATTGATTTAGAGGAGGAATAAGAGGAAAATAGCATTGAGGAGGGGTAGGACAATAGTATGGAAGAGGATATCTTTGGGGGAAATAATGAAGAGGATTCAGAGGGACTTGAATGGGAGGGTGAATTTGGTAAGGAAAACCTTAATGAGTAGTTAGAGGAAGCAAAAAAAGAAGAATGAATACAAAACAACCTAACCATAATATGATAGAGAAATTGAAGGAAAGGCCTAATTGATCCTTGATGGATGAGGTTGAAGGAGATGGTGAGAACATAAGGAACATGATTGATACCCTCAAGGAAGTTGTTGGCAGTATCACTAATATTGTGGATGGGATCATGCAACATGCAATTTTTAGAACTACGTCTAGTAAGCCAAAGATAAGGAAAATTAAGAGGAAAATTGGGAAAGAGAAAGAGGATACAACTTAGAGGACCTTGGTTTTTGAGTGTGTTAGTGCTAAGAACTAGAGGGGGGCCATAGACTTGTTGAAGAAAAATTGGGACTTCATTACCTCTTCTAAAAATTAAATGTTATTTTTTTGTTGTCGTTGTTGTTTTTTCATTGTTCAAGCATGTGTTCTTGCTTCTAATTCTTTTTTTTTTTGCTTATATGATTTTTTGTGCCTTCTTTTGATGGTTTTTGGTTGATTGGCCTAGTTGGCCTCTATTTTTTTGCTTGTTTTGTTTAAACTGTTGGGTTTAGGGGTCCTTCCCCTACTTTTAATATTAAAAACAAAATTCAATTAACCCTCTCATGAAAAAATCCTCAACAAACGCCCCAAACAACATCCCTCCAGGTAAAAAAAGATGAAAAGATTTGTCAAGAGGAATCCTTGTGTTACGATTCAACAAAATTCATTGGAACAATTCTTTAAACCACCTTGAATTAGTGTTGGTTGGGTGGTATCTCTTGTTGTGTAATGCTATGCTTTTAGTAGTCTTGTCTGGCTATGCCTTTTGTGATGTCCCGTCTTGTTGTTGTTCCTAGTCTTGTTGTGTTTATTACATTGTATCTTTTTTGATGCAAAAGGAACAAGGCCCTTTCAAAAACCCTATTTTTTTAATAAAAAAAATCCCTCTAGATATAAGTGTCTTGAGCTAGGACAAATAATTTCTAATTTTTATATTTCTACAAAATTAGATCTACAACCTAGATTCATAATTGCAAAAAATATTTATTTCTATGTGCACAATGTCAAGTTTTCACTCTTAGAGTTTAGATTCATATAATAATAAGACATCCTAAT
Organism: Sequoia sempervirens; assembly: GCA_007258455.2. NCBI lineage: Eukaryota > Viridiplantae > Streptophyta > Pinopsida > Cupressales > Cupressaceae > Sequoia > Sequoia sempervirens. The sequence goes on from VDFB02036291.1 coordinate 120,860, forward strand.
TTTCAAGCAAATTCATGAATCTATATTTTTAACATCTATAATAATATTCTTCCACATAAATATTAAAGCTAAGTACATTTATTCTATTTATTTTCTTACCATATTTATTTATGTATTTCTTTTAATATCAATAATTAATCCAATTCTAAATTTTAAAATTTATTATTGTTATATTTTTCATTACAATATTATTTATATATAAAAATTATTTATTTTTATTTAAATCTGTAAATCTTATCATATAACTCTATTTTATAAATTTAGAAATACATTGATAAAATAAAAATAAAATAAAGTAGAAAACAATACACTAGTTCATTAATTTTATTAAATAAATTTGTAAATTATTTTATTTTATTAAGTAGATCTAACTATATCTTTCCCATCTTATAAGATTTCTCTTAACATTTTATTTAATAGGTTTATAGATTACTGAAATTAAACTAAGTTGGAAGCATAAAGATATGCTTGGTGTTCCATCTCATAACTAGCACTTGCAGCCGGGGGAGCTGCAACAAATACGCCGATAGTTTAATATACTTTGCTGAGCATTATTTATATCTGAACATTTTTGGCCCTGTGTTTGTTGATGAATAAAATGTTTATTTCTAGATATTGATATCTTGAGGTTTCCTGCAGCATATCTTCCACAAAGTATTTATATCTGAACATCATTGGCCCTGTGTTTGTTGATGAATAAAATGTTTGTTTCTAGATATTGATATCTTGAGGTTTCCTGGAGCATATCTTCCACAATCGAAGCAGTATTTTAAAGTATATGAACTACCAGAAAAGAGTTTTTGAATCTGATATTGCCAGAAGTTGAAACAAATTGCATATATCTGTAGAGAAAAGTGCTTTTGAATCTGATATTGGCACAAGTTGAAACAAATTGCATATATGTGTAGAAATTACTACTGTCTGTACAAATTACAAATATATGGAACGAATTACAAATATCTGTACACAGTGATCCTCTGTGCATAGATGAGTTTTTGAAACAAATTGCATATATCTGTAGAAATTACAAATATCTGTACAAATTGCAAATATATGAAAGAAATTACAAATATCTGTATACAGTGATCCTCTGTACATAGGCAAAATGTTATTGGCCCTGTCTTGAGCTTTTAGTGTCATTCAATGAATGTAAACGTTTCAGGAATATAATAAAAATATAAATAGATTTTTGAGTGGTAACACATGTAAATATAAAAAGACCTAAATGAGTTTGGTTTGTCCTTCACAGCCATGACCTCTGTTGTACTTTAGAGTAGCAAATAAAATGCTTTATCGATCTTTGTTATAACTTATTCATTAGAAATGTGGAGGATGGGTAGTGGCAGAATCCCCTGGCAATGAAGTTTCCACTTTTCCTGTATGTGAATGCATTTGGAAAGCTGAGGTTTATGAATAAGTACAGAAACCCTAATGGTTTGCAAATCCCTGGTTATAAACAACCGGTATAGAAATGAGTTGACAATAAAGATACCACTTCATATTGACATATCCTGGAAAATATTGAGCAAATGGATGCTGACATAGATCTTAAAAGCATCCATTGCTTTGATTCTGATCTGCAGCAATGTAAACCACAATACTTTGTAATCCCAAGTACAGATCTAAAGAACTGATACATATATATGAATTTGAAACACACATCTTATCAAACTGTTCATAATCAAATCACATCTTTATCTACAATCCATCCCTAGATATTTAAAATATGTACCCAAATATAAGTTAATACTATTGGTGCAGAGCCATTCATTTTCTCTACGGCATAGGACTTAATCTTTCCACCTGAAAAAGTAGGGTGAAGATGTTAGGCCCATCTTTAAAGTGCCCAAACAAACGCATCCTACCAGCAACTAAGCATTCAATTATCTTATAAAAAAACACATTTTTCAAAGGAATGAATTCAATGAATACATAGTGCCATTTTCACTCATTTTGTATGAAGCTTGGAACACACTTAACAAATGCAACAATCGATACAGATCAATAAGTTCACACTTTTACTACCTAGAAACATTACAAGTTAATAGCACAAAAAATACAGAAGCCAGACACCATAATGAAGAATATTTATTATTGTACAACAGTCAAAATAAGGTACTACATAACATTGCACTGATAATTTAATAATTAGTGTGAATAATGTAATGGTGATGACCATACAAGTTGAACTGGACAGCAAATTGAAGAGGCAGACCTCTGGATGGATGGTGTGCAGAACGAGACATCCTAATGCCCCCCACAACTAATTGGGGCCCCTTGACAACACCATGTATCTGCTCTGCTCCTCTAATATACACTTGCCCATAGCTGTTGCGCTTCCTACACGATGCATAACTGTGGTTGTTGCTTCTTTGATGTGCAGGAGGACAACCCATCTTAATGTGTTATTTTCTTTTACATTTTTTCTTTCCATGATCCATGTTTGACAGATAATATTGAGAACAAAGATCTTTGTGTTTTATGCTCATGTATCTATGAACAGATTTGATTATGATGTCCGTAAACTCACACTTGGTGCAAATTTATCTAGTCTTGTGGACAGATTAAATGGTTCAATGTATTTCCTCCAGAAAGCAGATACCTTCTTGTGGACAGCCTTCCATGCTCTAGCAGTTTAATGTCAATTTAACCTCCATCTACAAAATGGCTCTTAACTGTTATTCAAAGAAAAATTTGATCACTACCAATAAGATGAGATCACAAGTTTGATTTCCTTTCAACAAGTCTCTAGCCAGCAATCCTCTCCTGTTTATTTCATTGCTTTTGTGTAGGAAGATGGATGCCAAAGAGTTGAAGTTCTTCATTTTGTTTGTGAATCCATCTTGTTTCAACTAGATTTACTCTAAGGAACAAAAAAGATTGGAATTACATTTGACAAATTTCAGAAGGTGAGCACAAAAAAGATTGGAATTACATGTGACAAATTTCAGCAGGTGAGCACTATCAAATTAGCTCAGCTAAATACAGAGGACGACCTACATTCCTCGCTCTCCATTCTACTCCATCACAAAAGCAGCGTCTCTCCATCACAAAACCCTCTCAAACACAATCCACTTCCTAGCTAGATTTTCTGAGAAATGTTGAATTTTTGCAGGAGAATATATATTTCTGAAAACCATCATATACATATATCATGCAAAGTAGATGTTCTTAACATGTAAAAGCTGGTTAACAGAAGAATTGAGAATAATAATGCCTTAAGGTAAAGAGCTTGGTTCTTGATAATGTGTTGAATTTGCTTTGCGCTTATAGTCTCCACACTGATGAAAACAGGATTCTCTAAAAAAATGTACCGACCCATTTTCAGCCACTGTAGCATCTTCTTTGATCTCGCAAACGTATCTGCTTCACAGAAAAACCGCACTATCAACTTTATTCTCTTTCTAAATTTGCGTCTCTTGTGAAGTATTAAAATTCTTATTTTGACCTGACTTCCGCTCTCAGTGGAGAACCTGCCTTGTGGAGAACTGTATTTTTTCCTCTATTTAATTTCAACCATTTGAAGAAGATGCAAGCAAAGCACAAAGCATTTCACAAAAAATAATTCATCTCTGAATTTCTAAATACTGGGGCAGTGTCTTTTTCCTCTGCAGTCTGGACAGTTGTAACTTTTCCTCACTACTAGGAATCTGGCAACTCCTTGCATGGAGAGAACTTTATTTGCCATTCATAAGTTTATTTCCGTTTCTAAGGCTGTCCATCCCTAAATAGGAATATAAGGATATTTTTGGATCCTTTGCTAAATAAAATGATGCATGAGAGGGCAAGCAAAGGAATCAGAGTGTCCATTCTAATTTCTGATACCAACAAGACAACAGCCAAGTTCATGAAGTTAATACAACCATGATGAATGAAATGGGATTCCTTCTCTGATAGTGACACATTTTCCTGTGAACTTGATTAAGCGGAATCACGAATCAAAAAGAATTCCCTGCCTTGAACTCTGGGATTAGTATTAGATGACAAAAGAACAAATGAGTTCAAATATCAGAGTATAAGCCAAGGGCACTAAAAATGATAAAGAGAAGCAAAATCCTAATGTTTAGAAAACAAGGTTTTAAGTGATAGAAGCATAAATCTGCAGAAAAATCCCGATTAATCACGATTTTTAAAAACTCGGCAGGCCGGATCAATGCAACTATAGAAATGCAGAAACACAGACAAGGAGCTTGAAACTGCTTGATAGAATGACTCAAGAATGGATTCCATGAAACGCAATTATTAGGCATAAAATGTGTTTATCGAATAGGCTTTAGAAACACTCAAAAAAAGTGCAATTAACAGGTGTAAAGCCAAATTTTATAACCTTTGCCAGCATCCTGTCCCGAAATGGAAGCGCTGGGAGAGGGAATGGACATTCATCAAAGCATAAAGGATAGAAGAACTTTGTCAGATGTTGTAGTTGCAAGTGCCCTGGCAAACATGTATGCAAAATGCGGAGGCATAGACAGGGCGTGAGAACTGTTTGACAGAATGCCTCAAGAATTATGGTCTCAGGCAAGGTGTGAGGACTGCTTGACAGGAGGCGTCAAATAAATATGGTCAGGGGCTGCCATTATTGCAGAACATTCACAAAATGGATTGTTAAAAAGGCTTTAGAACCATCACGCAAATGAAATATGTGAAAGCATAGACAAAGCACGTGAATGGTTCGACAGATTACCTCAAAGAATTGTGGTGTCATGGAATGCATTAGTTGCAGGGTATGCACAATATTTTAGAGGTTATTCGGCTATAAAAAAAAAAGATAAAATACAGAACAAGTACGGTTAGATGCAGCAGAGGTGAGCATTGGTTTCCTTAAATATCACATATGGAATCAACCATTGTATCGACACGCAAAACCAATGCACTCAAACAACAGAATTGTTTTAGAAGGAAATAAAACACAGCAAAATGTGGTCCAGCCATATACTTCCCCTTTTTTTGGTTAGGATTTGGAAACCTGGCAAGTGACTTACCTTAAATTCTGCACCATTTGTATCGCCTTGCCAATATCCATGTTCACCCAGTTGTTCTTCACCAGCTTTTTTCAGTCTTTGCGTCCTCATGCTCATTTGGAGACGGATTAGGTGTAGAATCTGGAGAAAATGGGGGACTTTCAGAAGGGCTGCCTGACGATGAACTTTCAGGGCTGGGACCTAACACATAATATAGCCTATCGGCTAAAAAATGGAACTTACTGTAAGGTCTCACATAGATTCTACCATAGGTTATGAGAAGTACTAGATAGTAAACGTGTGTAATTGATATAGCTTAAATTGTTTTGCTATGGAAACTTAAAAAGAGCACAATCCTGTGATTTTCTTTTATTTAGGTAAGTTTAGACAACTATAGCTATAAAGGCTAAAGGTTTTGGTCGTTGGATGTGGAAACTCAGGCATGGAAATTGCTTTGGATCTTATTCCAGCGCCTTCGCGTGCCTTCTCTTGCAGTGCGTAGCTTTCTGAATATTTTTCTGTCAAAATTTTTTTTTTTACATATTATTATTTATGAAATGTGGATGAATGAAATTATTAAAAAATTAAGATAAATAATATTAAAAAATATGGTTTGGGAAAAAATACTCACAGAGCTGAGCACTCAAAAGAAGGCTTGGTGGTGGAATTGAAAAGATCAAAAACAATTTTCATGCCTGAGTTTCGCATCCAATGACCAAAACCTTTTTTATGCCTGAGTTTCGCATCCAATGACCAAAACCTTTTGGCCTTTATAATCATATTCTTGTCCTCACTAGAATGGATGGCCTTCCCATGGAAGGCTTCTAAGGCCTCACAGCCTCTGTGTTTTCCCAGTTGCAACCACCCGCCATTTTGCTACATATTCCTTGAACTCTACTGCTCCATCATCTTTCTTAGCACAACATACAACATGGCATTTTCCTTCAATGAAGGTAGCATGCTCCACAGTCTGGCAGAATCTTGGGCTGATCTGAAACTACTGGCATAGTCTTCCAATTACTCTACGAACGAATTTTTTGTAACAAATGTGGGATATGAGGGAGGAAATGGCATGAATGGCAGATCACAGTATTCTTTAGCTATGTGAAGTTTAAGCTTGTCATATGTATTGTTTTTCTAGAAGTGGGCTATGCAGGCTTCTTTCTCAATCAGAATGTTGGGTATTCCTTCCTTTTTCAAGCATGCTACAGTGGCCATTCCAGATGGACCAGCACCCACAATGATTGCCCCACGCATCTCTTCTAACACACTCATGTCAAACATTAAGTAGAGAGTAATCATGGGACTGCCTAGCACATTGCTCTACAGAAGAGCTCGCATATATTCTACCACCAAAACAAGAGGCTGAAGGGCCCTTGAGAATTTCCAAACCAAAAAAACACAAAAGGCAATAGAATAAATTCAGTAAAGTGACGACAACTTATAGCAATCAGGGAAGGATTAGAATGGCGCTCTTAAAAGTCTCGCGCTGTTTAGGCTGCTACTATTTTTATCTATATTTTAGCAGAGCCTTATCGTATCTAAAAAAGAACCTGCTGTAAGCAAAATAGCAGGTTCTAATTATATGTTCAGGAGGGATGGTTGTGGAGGGCAGCGGCTATCCAGCCGCAGGAATGCACCGGGGCATGGATGGCTGCCCTATCCATGCTGCATGCCTCATCCATCCTACGGCCGGACGGCAGTTTCTCGATTTTCTCGCCTCCCCTCAAATTCCGTGCAAACTCTGCAGAGTTTAATTAAAAAGGTAATAGTTAAACCAGATGAAAGCAACGCCATCCAGCCACTATATAAATACTGGCGCTTGCACCTCAACAAGGTGCAATGGTTACGCCGATAGAAGGGTATACTCTTGCAATATATTGAAGGGCAGGGGCAAAAAGTGCAAGAAAAATGCAAATTATTTTTCTTAAGACTAACAATTTATAGCAAGAGTCAATTGATGATGGGGTGCGAGAAGATTTGAAAATGAACAAATGAAATTTCATTTAAATCAATAAGCTATGGTAAAAGGTTTCACAACATAATAGTCTTTTTACAATGAAAGAAGACCTGTAACTTGAAAGGTCGATTGGATTAAGTATAGTTGTTGTTGGTTAATGATATACCTTGTAACCGAATGCGACATAATGGAAAACTGTATATTTGTGGTAAAATATTTTTATAATACAAAAACAATTTTATGACACATCAAACATAACCAATATCTTGAGGAAAAATATAAATACATCTTCACTTTTAATTTAATAGATTGATGAAAAAGATCTGACACTTCATAAAACCATAGTTTTACAAAGTACAGACAATAATTGGGCCCTACAAAATGGTGGCCTTTCTGCTAAAATGCATAAAGCATAAAGGACACAAAGTCCTATTTCGATTATTGGGAAGAACATGAAAATGCTGTGCAATATGAGATGGGTTACCTTGTGTGAATTACCCAGGTCACCTAGGTTCTATTCTTATGAAACATGTGAGAAATTTTGAAATAGAAGATGGGTTAATCATGGAATAGTCTCTCTAAATTAGAAGGGGGTTATCAAATGAAGAAAAAAATGAGCATGTAAGAAAAGTATAAGCCATTTGTCTTCAAGACCTACAATAAAAAAGCAATGGAATGGTTAGATGTGTTGATTAGGTGCCAAATTATGGCAAAAAAATTATAGCTCAAGTAAATAGCTGAAATGCATAATTCTGTAAGAAGAAAATTAGACATATTTTAAGCACTAATTTATTTTTTAGTTGTATAATGATTTCTACGTATTTAAATTATAGTATTATTATTATTAGAATTTTTTTTCCCAATGTACGAACAAAAGTACCATAAGAAGTTGAATATACTGAAGCCGTTAATGCCATTGACTGATATGTATGCTTGAGTCTTGATACCTCGCCCTTGTAGTTGATTTTGTCATGGTATGTAGCATATTTCTGCAAAAGAGAAATTTGTAAAAGTTTGATTGATGCTCCGACAATAACTGTGAGAGATGTGAGGGAAATCAATAAAGTGTTGTGGAACTGAGTTGAGGTCGAGTTTCCAATGGATTGTAGTGTAACCCAGAATATTTTGGGAGCACATGCAGTGAAAGGGCTCGACATAAAGTGGGAAGGTTTCTCAACCATAAAACAGGGTCCAGAGATTAAAATGTCAAAATCCTAACTATGAATGAGAATTTAAAGCAACAGTTAGTCAATCATGCTATCTACCATCAAGCCACTTAAAAGAGCTAAGCAGGGCACTTCTCAAATTACTATGATAAAATATGTTCTTTACACATTTGCTTGTCAACCCAAAGAAAATTCTTTTGAAAAATGTACAATTAGAGATCAAAAAGTACCAAAGGAGGGAAGTAGTCTTCCGTAGCCCTTCAAGGAAGGAAAATCCACCATGGGTGCTTGTGTTTGAACCAGTCAGTGTTTTACAAAACATGTGTGGAGCTGGTTTGTCCTTTTAAACTTCCTCATCTTCTTCGTCTCCAACGTCTTTCCCCAGTGGCTGCAGAGATGCACAATCTCAATTACCAACTCTCCTTTTGAAATCGCTCGAGAGCTCCTATGTTGTAATATTATATATATATATTCACAAGCAATGCAAGAGGCAAGTTCAATTTTTTCGTTTATGATCCTGCTCCCAAAGTGAGGAAAGGGGCAATTTTGAAGAATGTAAACTTTGAAGTTTAACGAAATACAAACATTCTAGTATTAATATAGATTATATATAAGTTGGAGCACCATGATGGATCAGATCAAATCTTGGCAGACATACTCCTTGCAATCATGCAAAAGTTGCGCACAATTTCAATTGATGTGTGGGCTAAGGAGACAAAGTGATGTGTGTGCTATGGAGACAACCTTTCTAATGTCCACAGACATTTTTTATTCCCCTAAAAAAATAAGTGCAGGTTGTAAACAAGCCCAATGCAGAAATGGACAAAGAGTCGCGGCTCCTCTTGGAGAGACTTTTATGAGAAAGCTAATAAATTGCAATCCTTTATGTTTTGAAAACTAAAATACGCAGTTATCAAGGGCCTTTGTTCAGAGGACTCGAACTCAAAATTATTTCTACAAACAAAAAAGTCGAGAACAAATTTGGTAAATCGAACTCTGAATCTATGTGTGCATAATTTACATTATAATGAGTCATGAGAAGTGAACCTAAATTATCAGAAAAAAGTTTATAATGCACACGGTTTTTGTAGGGGAAACATGCATACCTCTAGTTCAGGAACCAATGTTACTTGGGCATACACTTCGTCAGTCTCCTGGTCTGCCTGGTAAAGCAATAACACACCAACAATTTTATATGGGTGCCCACAAAACCAAGCAAATAAAAAAAGCCACACGTATGTTTATGTTTATGTAACGAAGGACAATTCAAGTAATGTTTACCCACATGGAGATTCATATTGAGTACACAGCAAAAAATATGAGGTGGAAGATCGTAAGGGCACAGGTGTTGGTGATACTGCTGTTTGATGGAGGTGGACACCTGCTCCATGTGACCCAAAACTTCCCTTCCTTGGCAGAGATATGAGATGACCTACACAGTACTCAAAATCAAATTTTGTTATATGAAAATGTCACAGCATCAGCATCTGATTCTCTCATAAGTTTGTTGCAAACAAAAGTTTGAAACAAGAAACGAAAAATCCACATTTGAGTTACTACACTCGGTTGCAACATTTTTTCAAAGATTTCAATCTTCCACAGTTTTTCTTCAACAAATATATACCATACATTTGAAGTCCCACTAAGTGACCAACCACCCATAGGCAACACTGCTGCAAGGTTTTACAGATTTCAAACATCCACATCACACAAAATCCCACACAAAAGCCCTTAAAACAATCGTAGACAGAATATTTGGCTTGAAATTTTGTTACCCATCTAAAAACTTCAAACTTCCACTCTCTAAATTCATTTTTTCAAATCACAGTCTATACACAGACTTGACTGCCACCTGATTAACAGTTGCACATTTTCAACACAAAACCCAAACCCAAATCAAGAAACAAGAAAAGCCCAGGTACAAACACAAACATCCACCAAAAGAAAAACCAATTACTAACAATTAAGCACAGTACCTGAAGGCTTGCTGGACGTAGTATACTGGTAAGACATTTGTTATAAGGAGAAACAATAGAGTCACTTCTCATAAGCCTATTGGCCTATTGCTCTGCATAGTCAAGCAACTCAGAGGAAGCATTATGCGAAGCATCATACACAATAGAACCACTACGCATAAGGTACGATTCGGTACGAGCCATCTTGGGTGCACTTCTCTAGTCTTGATCCCTTGACATCATCTGCACCAGCTCCATCTCTGATGCTGAATGACAATGCTTCAACTGGTTATGACTCATTCCCAACACCGCCGAGAAATCCATTCGTCTATTTCACACTCACGGGGGTGTAACACCCAGTGAAAGATCCAACCACCTTGGAGCTTCCAGGTCTCAGAATTGGAGCCCTCTAAATCTACCCACAAAACAATTAGACACTAAAACTCAAATTGCCTCTTTTTGTCTCACGCATTCCCAAGCTTTGATGGGTGTCCATACTTCAGTCAGGACACCCATACTTCTGTCAGGATGCCCATACCGGGTGCAGAGGGACAGCATACGGCGTCAACGAAGTGAAACCTGCAACAGCAAACGGCGTCAGGTCACCGGAATAGTCTTTCTCGGCATCAAACAGTAAGACTTTTCCGGTTGAATTCTCACCTATAATAGCCTATCGGCTAATTACATTTACATAGTTTTATTGTCTTGATGTTTATGGAAGGATATAAATGTTTCATTTGGTGGAACTAAAATAAAACAAAGTTACGATGACACCTTGATAACGTGGTGATGGGCTCTATGTTTAGGCGGACATAAAAATAATCTTGCCGCCCTATTTGTAACTTTTTCGACAGGGAAATGATAATGGTTTAATTTCATTTAGATTAATTTAAGTTGCCGTCTTTTAATAACGGTAGCTATTTCTCACTCACAGCTAATTTGCTTTGAGGAGGCAATGTCACTCACAGGTAAAACTTGTTCCTGCAGCTTATATGTATACAGCTGCGGACTAAGAATACACACCTTTCACCAAATTTCAGCTTGAATTGCATCCATTAGGGATTTCAGATCAGCAGAATTTCAGCCTCAATTGCATCTCAATTATAAATCAAAGATGGCATCTGGACTTGCTATTGCGGTTGCCGAAATCGTGATTAAAAACCTTAGCGAAATGGTGGCGCAGGGGGCATCGCCGCTGCTCCACTTCAAAAAGAATTTTGAATGGTTGGAGAAGAAGCTCAGCCATATTTCTGGTTATATAAAAGCTGCAGATGAGCTAAGTGGACACGATGACACTGTGAAAAAATGGCTGGAGGAAGTGACGGAGATAGCTTTTGACGCCCAAGACATAATTGATGAATGTGCTGCTGAGCCTTTGTATATCAATACCTCTCAATCCCGTATGTACCGTTTTAGTCAATTAGGCTTTCGGTATAAGATGGGGAAGAGGATTCAAGAACTGAAAAATAGGATGAGCTCTACCATTCAAACCGCACAAGAACTCAAGCTTGTTCATCATGTGTTGCATTTAAATCAGCCTTCAACTGCTACTTCAGAAAGAGAAAGAGTAGAAACTATCTTGGAGACAGATTCACGAGCAGTCGCAGTGGGGCACAACGTTGAGAAGATATTGAGATTGTTAGACAACCCTGCAGTTGGTGTTGTTGCCGTCGTGGGAATGGGCGGCCTGGGTAAAATATTCCTTCTGCGGCATGTCTACGAGAGAAGAAAACATAGGTATGAGTATTCTGCCTGGATTTCTGTTTCACAGACTTATTCTCTTAGAACTTTGCAATGTGACTTAGCCTCCCACATTGATTTACAATTAGACGATAGAATAAGTGATTTCCGAGCAGCTCAATTGATACATGATAAGTTGAAGGGCACAAGATGTTTGATTGTTCTGGATGACCTGTGGAAGACAAGTTCCGGTGAGAACTTGGGACAAAGACTTGGTCTTCCCACGGGCAGTAACCAGTGCAAAATTGTGGTTACCACCAGAAATAGAGATGTTGCTAAAAATATGAGGGCCCATGTCTATGAGATGCAACAGCTGTCCAAGGACGACAGCTGGATTCTGTTTTGCTTGTTTGCCTTCCCCAATTCTGAGGGAAATAGGCCACCTGAGCACCTGGAGAGCTTGGCCCGTCAAATTGTTGATAAATGTGGTAGGTTGCCACTGGCCGTTAAGACAGTTGCGGCATCCATGGCTAACTCTTCCCTCTCACCGGAGTGGGAGTCAAAATTGGAGCACTTGAAAGAGATAGAAAATGTAGAGGACTCAACCCTGAAGAAGCTCAAGTTAAGCTATGATTATCTTCCTTCCAATCTCAAATCATGCTTTTCTTATTTTTCTTTCTTTCCAGAGGACACACGCATAGGTTTTTCGTCCACAGTCCTTAAAATGAAGACAGATATACTCCAGGATTATGTGACATATTTATGGATGGAAGAAGGGTTCATTCCACAAGAAAAAGGAAAAGATCTATTTGATATTAGTTTGAATTACTCACACCAACTTGAGAATCTATGTTTGGTGGAAATGAATAGAGGTAGGTGGAATTACACTCTCCATGATTTGTTACATGATCTGGTTATTAATATAAGTAAGGATTATAAGTGTGAATTTGATCTTCCCCTGCAAGAAACAAGGTGCCGCAGGTTACTATTGCCTAAAAAAGGTATAACTACTAAAGCAATTTCGGAAAGCTCTCTTCATTGTCAGCGACTTCTTCGCACTCTGTCATTCTCTCAGAATCCAGAAATCACAAGTATTCCAGAACACTTGTTTGATCGTCTTAAAGTACTCCGGATTCTTGACTTTAGCAGCACTGCCATCTCTACACTACCAAAATGTGTTGGGAAATTGAAGCTTCTCAAGGTTTTCAATTTGTCTGAAACAAAGATCAGGGAGGTGCCGGATTGTGTTAGAAATCTAAAGAGTCTTGAGTATCTTGATGTTTCTGGATGCAGTAGCATACAAAGTGTACCTGATTGGATAGGTGAGCGCAAAAATCTTTCCTACCTTAATGTAGAACGTTACTCGAAAGACCATCCTATCACTCGTATGCCCAAGGGAATATCAAAGCTCTTGAGTCTGAGGACACTGAGATCGGATCCGTTCCTACTCTTTGATCAAGAGAGTGAATTCTTCAATGTTACAAACGTTGGCAATTTGGTCCATCTGAATGAAGTAAATTGTACCATAAAAGATGAAGGGACGTTGAAAAGTATAGAAAATGGTGCCCTTGAGCGTCTGGTGAAAATGAGAATTCTTTATGTAAGAAATAGGATTCCTGCAAGGGAGGGTGATAAAGAAGAATCCAATCTTCCTGCATTCCCAGAGAAAATGAATGTTATGAAAGATCTTCAACTACTTTGGCTTGGTCGTTTCTCCGTGCCAAGTTGGATATGTGGTATGGGAAATCTGACAGAACTTACATTGTACGAGTGCAGTGATTATCCGTCGTTACAAAACATGCCCAACTTACAAAGATTGTTCTATTTCAGAAATTCGAGATGCAGAGAGTTGCCAAAAAGATTTGGAGAGTGCGGGGGATTCCCTAAACTGCTTATGTTGTTTATTGATAGCTTCCCTCTTCTGGAGGAGTTGCCAGTATTGGAGGATGGAGCGATGCAACGCCTAGAACTGCTAGTTATAAGGAACTGTCCACGGGTGAAGAAAGTTCCAGAGGGATTGGAGCGGTTGACAAGACTAAATATGATAAGGGCTGCTCAGGCAAGTGACGAGTTAGAGGAGAGGTTAAAAGGAGGAGGGGAAGATTGGAATAAAATGAAAGCTAATAATCAAAACATCACTATATTAGTTGTGTAAGATCTTTGATTGAATTTTTTATTTTGAAATTGTGATTAATTAGTTAGATTTAGAATAAATATTTTATTGAGTTTATTTTTTAATAGTTTTTATGTACATTTGCTTATATGTAAATACAAGCAGCAGGTTATTATAATGTTTATTGAATCTAACTGAAAGCGAGATCTGATTTTCACGTGGGTGGTTAGGGTTTTTTGTGTTGCCACCCATCTGGTAACAGTGGGTATTTGCGATGTTTTGTTATCATCTAGTATCTGTTCTTTGGTGCCTTTTCTATCATGGCTTTGCGTTGGCAGTGTTTTTTCCCTTACTCTTCGGGAATCTCTTTTGATTTAACTGTAAACATGAAGTCACTGTATATGTGAAACTTCTGAATTTCATATGCTTTTTTGGTTGTATCTCGCTCTTCGGGAGCTCTTTTTCTTTTTCTGTAATCACGATCACTTCGGCTTTGTAATTCTTCTGAATATTAATAAAAGTTCAGTGGCTTTTGCACTTTTATAAAAAAACATAAATAATAAACTAGCAGTCGCATGCACAGGCATGCAAGGATCAGCTGATAGGGTGCACCGCAAATGGCTATTGAATGGGTAGTAAGTAGTAGACTTTTTTGTTTGAGTGCAATGGAAGATATGAACAATCAGTAATATTTACAAATGTCTGATTGGTGCGAGGAAGGCAGAGCGTGCTAATAAGGCAATATGAAATAACATGAGGTTAGTTCATAGTAGGGGGCGGATCTTATGATTTTGGACTTTACATAGAATTTAAAGTTAAATTTGAACAGCCTAACCTGAACATATTGTAAATCACATAATTTTGACACAGAGATTATTTTATATATATTCATTTATTTTGAGAATTGTAAAGCATTATAAACCTGATGTTATAGTTCATAGTAGGAGGTGGATCTTATGATTTTGGACTTTACGTAGAATTTAAAATTAAATTTGAACAACCTAACTTGAACATATTGTAAATCACATAATTTTGACACAGAGATTATTTTATATATATTCATTTAATTTGAGCATTTTAAAGCATTATAAACCTGATGTTATAGTCCACTTGTCCATTCTTATAATGCGAGATTAAGAACCATTTGCATAAAAATGGGAAAATGGTCTTTGTGTTTCGGCATCAAAATTTATCAGTTGAAAATTGGTTATGAAATTGTAGAATAAAACTATCCGTCATGTTGAATGAATGTTATTATTTGCAATGTATCCATTAATTTTAATTTTAAGTAATTAATCATCAATAACTTTATTTTTATTAATATGTAATATTTAATAATTTTAGGTGCAATAATTGTTTAAAATTCACTTTAATAAATAATTTTAGGTATGAAAATAATTTTTTTCTTATAAAATGAAAGTTGAAAAAATAAATAAAATTTAAATTTTTAATAATTAATGTTTTTAATAATAATAATAATCTATTCAAAATTTCATAAACGGTATAATTTTAGCTCTATCTTAGTTTTACATCTTCTAGACCTAGATGCACATCTATATTTAACCTTTTTGTGTAGGTTCATCAATGAATTGATAGATTATTATTTAATTATCTTAAGATACATATCCATACAAATATATGGCAGACTTGAAGTTGTGGATTAAACAATATCCAGGAAAAGTATGGAACATTAAAGGATTCTCCTTTTTTAAACACTTATTAATCATATCTTTTATTACTAATATTGAATAAAAAAATATTCTTTAAAAAAAGTCATTCCATTACTTTACATATGACATATTTTTTGCAATGCATATGTGGTAGTAGACAATCTATTACTTTGATGTTATTTATTTTCATCATTTTTTATTTGAATATTAGTTATAATGGTCATCACAAACGACTTTTCCAAAAAAGAAAGATGTTATTAGTAGTATCTACTCCATAATTTTGGGAATAAAACCAATTTTGTGCTTGTGATTTATGGGTTAGAAGAAGAATGTGATGAGATGATACACATATTTTGCATTGTTAGAATAATTGAATTGGAAGGTATGCCTTATTTTTAGGCAACATGGGGAACATGTTATTATAGAGTATGGCATGAGAAACATATTTTTGCTTCCCTACCATTTGCTATGACATGAAAAACATGTTATTATAGAGTATGTTTGTCAAAGCCAAGTTTATACAAGGATTTGTGTACACATATATCTATGTAACAACAAATATATGGCGTTAAAAGTAAAACCACAAAACCCATGCTCATTTTTCTCCTTACCATATTGGCATCATGAAGCCTCATGGACTCTAGCCAAACCCCTAAGCAAGAAAATGATGAAATGTCCACAGGAAATTTCGTGGAGTTTCATCATACATTACACAATAAAAAAGTTGGGGAAACTCCGGTGTTTTCACATATAATGTTTGATATTGTTGTGTTTTCTTTGCTATGGCAACTTTAAGGAAATTAGGTATCTTGGTTTTTGAATGCTTTTACATGCTTTAGCCTAGTTCTTGTAAATGAAATACAAGGGTATGTTAGTGCACAGGAAAGCAAAATGAAAAAGAAATGACAAAAAGTGAGTAAGTATATGGGTAAAATTAATATATACAATGTGAAGCTAAAAATAATCAATAATTTGTACAATTAGTTAACCAAATCTATCTGTTGACAATGAGAAAGTTTTGTACTTACATGCACTATTGATGGTGTTTAAAAAGGGCAAGCTGCATTGGATTGAGTTGTAGCAACATCATTTTTTTTGAAATAGATAGTTTACAATACACTAATTTTGTTAAATGCCTATTATATCTGTGCAATAATATAAACGAAATAATATACATATACAATAAAAGAGGTTAGCACTATCTATTATAAATAGAAAGAGATAAAATGGAACATTTTGAATACATGGCATCTTGGTAAAGAATTATCAATACAAAATCTATTGGGGAAGTTGAAAAGAGAGTTGTGGAAAGAATAACAAATGCAATGGATAGAATAGTATGGATTTGGTGAACAAGTACATGGGAGAATTTGTGTGTCCATGTATATAACCAGCAAGAAATATATGACATTGGAGGGAAAAAGAACTAAAGCCATGCTTGTTCTCCTCCCTACCATATTGGCATCATGAAGCCTCGTGGGCTCTAGCCAAACCCCCAAGCAAAAAAAGTAGGTAAGGTCCATGGAAAATCTCATGGAATCTTATCATATATCACACAATAGCAAACTTGGGGAAGGATAGGTGTTTCAAAAAAATTTCTATAATATTGTAGTGTTGTTTTTTTGGTCTTAGAAGTTGACAAAAAATAGATATCCTAATAAAGAATTAGCATAATGGGGCTTGAAGATCACTATAAGAAGATGGATAGATGGAATATATAAAACAATGTACAATAACTAGAAAGGTGCATCTAACCTCACAATGCAAGTTTAAATGTGCCTATATTAAAAATACAATTGCAATCTAAGGAAGAATATAGTAAAAATGGTCATCGAATTGACAAGCCAATTGTTACATAGACTGCCTATTGATACATAATGCATAGTTTGGTTTGGGGGACTGGAAAAAAAGAATATCATAAAAGATATTGATACAAAAAAAGCAATCTATGTAACAGTTGGCTTTTGAATTCAAAATTCAAGCTACTAGATAAAATAGAGAAATCATAAAATAACTATTAGGAAAACACTTTAAGAATTAGAGGTAAATGACAGATGATTGAAAACCCACATGAAACATATTGATACAAGACAAGCAGTCTATGTGAGAGTTGGCTTTGATACAAAAAAAGCAATCTATGTAACAGTTGGATTTTGAATTCAAAATTCAAGCTACTAGATAAAATAGAGAAATCATAAAATAACTATTAGGAAAACACTTTAAGAATTAGAGGTAAATGACAGATGATTGAAAACCCACATGAAACATATTGATACAAGACAAGCAGTCTATGTGAGAGTTGGCTTGTAAAATCAAAATCACTCACACAGGCAAACACTTAACATTCTACTTCTGTGTATCGATGTAACTGACTGCGGCACTTCGAGCGCATGTAGGTAGGAAGCTCTATCATTGTCAGAAGTAGCCCTGGGTAGTTTGTTCTAGGGAGCTTGAAACAGATGACCTGAAAGAGGAATATCATGAAACATATTGATATAAGGTTCAAGCTACATTGTTTGGTAGTAGATATTGAAGACAAATAGAGGAATTGTATAAGAGGTGTTAGAATAACACTTATTTGGTGCTAAATATTACATAAAAAAACAAAAAATGTATTGAGTTCCTTGAAAAATAGACGAATACATATGCACATAATATACGTATTAAATTCCCTAATTGATATATAAAAATATACATATAGACATATATACATTTCCATATATCTAGATGAAGAGCACTATGGCTTGTTTGAGAATGCAACAAAAATTTATATATACATATGTATATCTAAACACATGCATACTATGTTTATTCGTATTTATGTAGACTACGATTTTAAATAGAGTTTAAAATAGCATGTATAAGTATTATTTACATTGTGAGAAAATCACTAGAATATAGCCATAACATTCAATGATATAGCATTTAGATGTTAATAACAAAGCATTTAATTGTGTAGTATGTGTAAGATATTCATAATGCCACAATGACTCTTCTGACAATGCAACCAAATCAATATATTTTCTCACATATTTTGGAGTATACTTTCACACACCACAACATTGAATAATGCATTTACTTCCTGCTGCACCATCACACCACAATGCTAGGATGCATTAACTGTCACAACAACAAACACTTTCCATTCTTCATGTATACTTCGAGGAAATCGAGCCTACCTTTTCCATACCATGTAATTAGCAAACTCCACATTGCCATAAAGAACCCTAGGGAAATCGCTAGCAACTCGTGCCAGTTTCAAATACCTGAAGCTGACGAATTGTATTCATAGCTTGGTTGACAAAAAAAATGGTAGGGATTTGAACAAAAAACCAAGAGGTAAATTCCAATTATTATATAGATTGGTTGTGTTGTATCAATACGTTTCATGATATTCTCTTGTTCTCATTTGTTTGAAGTTGCCTATAAAAAGTTGTTGATTGTCTTAGTCTAGCTCTTGTATTTTTTATTAATAACCTAGGTAAATATTTCTGTGCATTTGATTAGGGATTATGCCCTCATGTATTTTTTTGCTTGGCATGAGACTGTAGGAGTATCTTATTCTATATTCCTCGTGACAAGAATTTTTTTTAACTTTGAAACTTGTAAAATTTTGTAGATTGGTGTAAACTACAAACATAACATTGACTTGTACATTTGGACTACTTTCAATTTCTTTTGGTCTATGTATGTTTTTTGGCCTCTGGTTATTATTCCTTGTTATCTCTGTGGATATTTGCTGCTATACGTATTATGTACAACACAAGCTCTGTATAATAAACTGTTCATGGCCATAGTTTGCACCTTCAATTCTCCATATGTTAAAGCTCTATTTAAAATGGGTTTTTGATCACTTGTCATTTGAGGAATTATAGAAGAGATGTTAGGAAAAAACTTAAGAATCACAACTAAATGATAGATGATCGAAAACCCACATTAAATAAAACTCTAAGAGAGGCAGGAAAACATACATAGATGGGGGAAAAAGAAAGGTAGGCCAAAGGTTTCCGTTGATCTGTCATATATGTCTAATTCTTAAGTATTATCCTAATACCTTTTACAATTGTTACATAGACTGCTTGTCTTGTACCAATATGTTGCATGATATTCTTTTTCCCTCATCTATTTGAAGCTAGACTTATAACAGATTGTTAATTGCCCTTTTTTTTGTTTGTATGGCAAGAAAATATATTGATTAAGTTGCATTGTTGAAAGAGCCATTGTCGTGTTGGTTTGGTATCAGACTATTGTAAAAATTGTTTCCCTTAGGCCTATGTTATAGTAGATTTAAGGGTTTTAAAATTGTTGTGCTCTAGAATTTGTAAGTCGTTTTACATGGGTATTTTGCATAAATGATTTGTCTATACTATTTAATGCCAAGAAATATAGATCAAATTTCCAATTAATTCTATGGCATTATACACATTTTGCACAGATTATTGCATCATATAATTGTTTCCATAACCTAGAGAAAATAGGTATTGTCATAAAGAACTAGGTTTACATAATTGATTTGGAAAGTTGAAAGGATAGCTGTATAAGCATGGAGAAATGTAGCCAGCATAATAGAGTATGTTTTGTGTTTGTAGAAGTCAATATGTGGTGATGCAAGGAAAAATCACAAAACCCATGCTCGTTCTCCTCCCTGCCATATTGGCATCATGAAGCTGCATGGGCTCTAACCAAAACCTTGAGCAAGGAAAAGTATGAAAGACCCATAAAAAATTTAATGGACTCATATCATATATCAACTCTTGCAATGGTGAAGTAGGAGAAATTTGGGTGTTTTCATATATGATTTCTTATATTGTGGCAATTGTTTTGGTGTAACAACTTTAAAAAGATGGGATGGTGATAAAGAGCTGCGTAGACATAATTTTTCCCATAAACTGAAAAGATAATTGTAGAAACATGAAAAAATGTAATGTGTAGAATAGACTATCGTTATTGTAGTCAACTGTATGTAAGAATTTACAGTGCATGCATTTATATATGTAGTAACAAATATATGATAGTGAAAGGAAAAAGCACAAAACCCACAGTTGCTCTCCTTCCCACCACATTGGCATCATGAACCCTCATGGGATCACGGAAAATTGTCAAGCAAATAAAGTATGAAGCAACGATGAGAAATTTCATGTAGTTTCATCATATATCACATGATGACGAAGTTGCAAAAAAATTTGATTGTTCCAATATATGGATTCATTTTTCTAGTGTTTTTTTTGCTTTAATAACTTTAAAAAAAGAGAATGTTGATAAAGAACTACGAAAGATGTCCAAATTTGTTTTTAATGTCAATAAATATAGGAAAAGGAGAATATACAAGAGGTCTTATTTCAAAGTAGAATGAATTCCATAGATGAAATACACATATATCGTTAAAAGGAAGACATCAAAGAAATAGCAAAGGTTTTGCTTCAAAGCATACAATGTATATAAATAATGTTATAAATATACCTTATTTTGGTATGTACTGGAGCGTATCTAGCCATGTAGAAAGAAAATGGGTGAATGTATAATTTAGTAAAATATAAATTTATAAAATTGTAGACATATGAAATTAGCATTATGCACTTAATTAAATTCATATTCATCCACTCATTAAATAAATCAAGCTCATTAAATCCATTCATCAAGTAAATTAGGTATATTTAATTCAATCTCTAAGGATCATCTATTTAAATTGAATAAATTAACTTTATTTAATTTAAACTTATCATTATCTCATTTGATTAAATAGATCAATTTTTAATCAAATCCTGACATTCTATCTTTGGATTAAACAAACGATCTCCTAAGTTCATCTCCTTCAAATCGATTAACCTTTATCTCACATCACCCTTTTAATTAAATAAATGAAACTTTATTTAATTAAATCCCAAATTCATATTCCATCCCTTTTGATTTAAATAAATCAAAGTATTTAAGTCAAATGGGTCAAAAGCATCTAACATCATCTAAACTAATCTAAACCTGATTAATCTAATCTAATCACCCATCACATCCTCTAGCTTTTCCCACTTGCACAAATAAAGCATTTTAATTCATTTATTAAAATCATCATTTTCCCTCAACAAAGCATCTTTTGAGAATATTCCTCAAGTTTGAATTTGAAAACAAGTTGACATGTCCCTTCCAACATGGCAATAACTTCCCTCTTACATGTCTCACACTTGGCATTAAAGTCACTTTTTCTCCCTCCAACAAGCCAAATTTGAATTTGAAAAAGGCCAACCAATCTCATTTATTGGTACATTGACCAAAACTTGCACATTCCTCAACCATTCACAAGGTGACAAGTGGCTCCTTCTTATTGCCCAAATCTTTGTCCCACATTGCTCTCTTTTGAGCACTCTTTCAACTTGAGAGTCTATAAGTAGAAGCTTCATTCTTCAAAAATCCATCCACAACCTTTATGAAAAGTTACTCTCTTCAATTGAGAACTAATTTTTTCCATTTCACTCCATCTTCAAGGCATCTATCATTGAGCTTAGCAAGGATTGGGAAAGGGTCACTTTGCACAAGTGACACCAATCCATTATGGAATAGGTACATGCAATGCTTTTATATGTCTTTTAATCATCCTTGTTATTTGTTGCATTTTTTGAGCATTGAAATGTTATTTCATAGGAGTGTTCATAAGTTTGCATGTGCATGAACTAACCCCACTAATGAGTGTTGGAATAGTTTGATTACTCACAGATTTAGAGGTGCTCTATTATGGCACTAGAAGGAGGGCTATGCAGAGCTCTGTATCTAATTTGCTTGTGTAACTTGCATTCATATTAATACCAATATTCTTTTGTTGCAGTAATAATTGCAAAGTCCTATGTTTTTTTGTTTTGTTTAAGCTCTATTTTTGTCACTTTCCTACACTTAGATCCAACAAGTGATAGACTTGAGTCTTTCACGACATCATTTCCTGAGGCATTGATCAGTTATTAACAACTTTCATTCTCTTGATACTATTTATTATTAACAACTCTAGAGGAGCGTAGCATTATCCAATCCAATAGACTCGACCTGCTCCTTCCTTGGCATGGATAACATCATCTTTGATTCCTAATGCCCACATAGGCCACAAACACTCCTATTAGGAGTCAATAATATTCAGTCGACCCCTGGCTATGTTTGAAATACCGTGTAAGTCATTGTCCTCTACAAGGAAATTTTCTTCATGCCATGGAAAGCAATTCCCTCGCTACAACAAAAGGAAAGAAGATCAAGCAGTGAATTTTCTATACACTCCAAAGAACAGAAGCTATGAATTTGCTATGATTGAAGTTTGTAAGGCTCAAAATCCAAAATATGATTCCCCTTTAGTGCAGCTCTCCGTTTTATTTTTGTTTTGCATTCAAAATGGTTCTAATTATAATTTATTAATTATTGAGCACTACAATCACTTTTCATTAAGCTATGTGCCTCATGTCTCTTTGTTTTCACTTGGTCCCAATCCAAAAATTCTATCACCCCTACTCTTTCAATCTTGACTTTAACATGTGCATACCATTGGGCATTATGCAGTTGAAATCTATGTAAGGGAGCATTTCCCAATCCCAAACCTGCAAATTTATCTCATGCACATTACTTATGTAAGCTTACTAATCTTCTTGTGTATGTTTGTAGATGTTTTTGTGAAATGCATAGGTTGGAAGGATGCTAGTTGAATACAACTTACACCTACTAAATGCATTAGCTTGAGAGTTTCTTTACACGCCTTTTTAATCAAGTTGTTTATATTACTTTTTGTGGCCTGCATAGATCCTTTTGGTTTGTATGTTGTTGAAGGGTGACAACTGTTAATTGTGGGCATGACTTTTGAACTTGACAAATTGTGTTTGCTTGAAAGTTTTTTATGTATTTTTGGACAATTATATTATGCACGTATCCTACAATGATTACATTCTATGAGACCACATTTCTATGGGGCATTATGTTGAACAGTTCACGTGCCTTCTCTAGGCGTCCATAGTTTTGAATACAATCTACCAAAGTAGCTGCAACTACAACATCTGATAGGACATTGATGTATGGAAAATAAATAGTAACTAATGTTATGAATGCTGTGATGTTATTTGGTTTTTTGGAGTTAATGCTGAAATCGTTCAAGGCATTTATTTAACATAGCAGTTACAGTGCGCAGTTATAGGATCAAAAGCTTTAATGTTGTTTATTCTATTTTGTGTCTGTAATCTCTTTTTCAGTTTCAATCTAACACAACAAGGTTCCACGTCACAATAAAAAGGATGATGAATTATTTGCATGTTTTGTTTTTTGTGTCTTAAGATCTTTTGGAGGGCATAAAGATGACGAGTTGATACCTACACATGCGACATTTGAAAGCTTGGTAGGATGGCACTTGACCTCATTTACAACGACACTCACTATAGGGAGTAGACCAAATAATCAAACATATAACATCTAACATTTTGCATCTGAAAGTTATGAATTATGAGAATTAGTGTCAATTCAAACAATGAAAACCATTGAAGCACGAAAGTAAGCAATTATGAAGGAGATGACAACCATCTAACACTTCCTTCACTAGTTGGGGAGATTTTGAGTTCTAATAGAAGTTGCAAAGTTTTTAAAATCTACATTTATGGTCACTGACTTTGCACATACCAATAATATTTGTTTAAAATCTTCTTTAAAAGTTTGGGCACAATTTTCTTCACTTGCTAGTTGCATTTAAACTTGCAGGTTCTTTTTTCTATGGACATGAACTTTTCATCATTAGTTATAATAGTTCAAAGAAAAAAAATTATTCATACACTTTGTTTAAAAGTTTCTAAGATCTTTTCAAAACAAATCATTTTATGATGACAAATGCATTTGTTGGAAAATATTGAAAAGATATTTATTGGCTATCCTTCTGTATGCCTGCTAACCACTATATAAATGCTCTTAATATGGTGTAAATGATATTATAGGGAAGTTGGTCATAAATTTTTTGTGGCTTTATATATAAGGTTTTGAAATCAAGTATTCCTTTATGAAAGTGGGGGTAAAGTAAAATTTTTATTGACATTAATTATTGAATTAAATCATAAAGAACTCATGTGCTTTGTCAATACAATTTTATTTTATTCCTCTTTTTAAAAAAGGTTTCTTCAAATAGTTGTCATGTCTTGTATATTTTTATCATTTTTTGCATAACTCTTATTTGTGATATTGATAGGAAATGGGTAAACCCACAAAAGTGGTTTACAATTTGAATGTGAAAGGAAAACTTGGAAAAAATGACCCCATGCCAAAAATTTTCATTTTGGGGGTTTGAATGAACTCATTGGTTTGAACAAACCAAAAAAGGGTTCACTTGAACAAGGGTTCAAGAAAACCAATTTAATGCATGCATGGACAAAAAACAAATGAAAACCCCTTTTGGGAAGGGGGTTTTCTAGAACCCCCCTAGTTCTAGCAAACCCCCCTTTTCCCTGATTTTTGACCTTTTTCACCAAAGAAACCTAAATTTTTATGCTTCGAAGCTTGGGTTGAGGATGAAAATGGAGGAATCTTCACAAACCCAACTGGAATCGGGTAGTCCTCAGAATGAGCTATCAAATGAATATAATTTTAATATGTTTTGGTTTTATTATGTATTTGTTTTTTTAGTTTTATTAAGCATAGGTTTTTCATCAAAAATGAAGGTCTCTATTTTGCACATGTGGAAAAATAGAAAATTATCAAAAATAATTTTTGAAAAATATGAGTGCACCAAATATTGAATTCCTTGATTCAACAAAAAAAATAAAAAAATTCGATAGATACAAAAAAAGTTATGCATTATACGATCACACTATGTTTGAATTGTAATTCGTTTGACTTCAAAACTTGATTAAAGAAAAAATATTCAATAAAATACTATCTAACCAAAGGCTGATGCAAGAAGTTGGGTACACAAAAAGCTCAAAAAGTGGAAATGTTTTTGCTGTTTTTCAGAATTTGTCACTTTTGGATTGAAAATTTGAGGCACTTACACAATGAATATTAAAAAAAGTCAGTAATATGAAATCTAGAATTTTGAATCTAGTTTCTAAATATATCAATTATTAAAATACCCAGATTATAGAAATTAAATTTTGATAGGGATCTATAAAAACCACTTTTTAAAAGTCCCTGTTTTTTTACCATACCAAGCAGGTGTATGGACAACACTTTTTGACCGAAATAAAATTATTTTACTAATTCCTTGTGGGAAATGAGAGCTAACAACATGAAGTTTGATATCATTTTTTTTTTGTAATTTTTGGTTGAATATTTTTTTTTTATTAATTTTTTATTGGCCTTAATTGATGTTTTTTAAAATCAACATGTACGGACAACATAATTGCACCTAAACAAAACATTTTTTGACTCTTTTTTTTTCATTGTGTAGAGAATTGTCTGAAGTTTGATGCCATATAATTTTTTTTACAAGAAACTTAACCAATAAAAAGTTATTAAAAAACCAAAAAATCCTGATATTTCAAGTTTAAGGACTAGTTTGCTTAGAAATTAATTAAAAAAAAGCAAACATAATCCAATTTTAACAAAAGTTATATATTTAGAAAGTAGACATTGTGTTCTCTAATGGGTTTTAATTTTATAGATTCATTCAGAAAAAAGTCCATTAGCTATGTTGTCAAAGTTGGACATTCTTCTTCAATCTGCCTTAGTTTTTTAGTTGCAGGTCAAAGGCTAAGGCTCGGATTGCCAAGCCTTTCCCAAGCCTAAAACCAAGGTTGGATGTGGTGTGGAAATTTAATTTTTAAATAACACGTACGCGTTATAGAAACGCGTACGCGTTATTTGAATGAAACGCATACGCGTTCCCTAATGCATACGTGTTACCAATCAACCCGTTGGGAACACAACGCGTATGCGTTTTTTTGAATAATGTGTACGTGTTTCTAATATAGCTATTTTTCTCTAATTAGAAAATTCTGGTAAAACATGATTTTCCTGCAATAATCATTTTTTGTAGTACGGTCCAAAAGTGTCATTTTCTACGTTTTTTATTGCAAATTTGTCTTGTGCAGGGCATATTCTATTCAAATTGTTAGAAGAGACAAAGTGCAGGTTGAATTTTTTGAACTGGAATCAAGTGCAAGAACTTTGTACAAAAAGATTTGGAAAAAGTGAATTTTTGGATGTACTCATGATGTTTTTGTACTTCAGAGTTTATAGAAAAAATGATCTTCATAGTAGATAGTTTAATTTGAATATTTGAAGGAGGTGGAAATTTGAAAATAAGTTTCTTGAATTATTGTTTTTGTGATCAAAGAGGGTTTGGTAACCATGGGTGATAAGCAAAGACAAAAAAAAAAGATGTAGAAAGTTAATGACACCTGAAGAAATTTCAAGCAAATAAAGATAAGGAGGCAAAAAGACAAAGGGAAAGGAGAGAAAGGAATCGTCAAATGAAAGATTTGGAAGCATCTAGTTCCAAGAATGTTGAAGAGGAAGCCATGAATGATGAAATGAATGTAGATGATGCAAATGTGGAGATGGTGAATATAGAAGAAAATGCAATTACGGAGACAAACCCAACTGTGCCTTCAACTTCAACTTTGAATGACAAGCAAACAAATTCGGGTGTGTCTTCAAATCCACCTCCCAATGATATGGAAAATGCACCTATTCAAACAATCTATCTAGGTATGTGTTCAAACCCAAGTTTTCATAATATTGATATTGCTTGTTTAGATGAAGCTGGATACACCATTGATGAGATCAATAATATTAGGGTTGAAACAATGCAGAAACAAGAAAATGATGAAATTATATCTTATGCGAATGTAAATGAGAATGAAATCCCTTTTACATTTGAAAATGAAAATGAAACCCCTTGCGTGAATGAAAATGAAACTCCTATGGATGAAGGTGAAAATTCTTTTTTTACAATTGAAACAGATGTGCTAGATAACCTTTGTGGTAAAGTTTCTTCGAGACAAATTAGAAATTATGGAAATAAAATATATAAAATGTTTTTTTATAGAATTCCAATGTCAACTCATGGTGCAATTGATGAGAATGTTGAAAATAAGAAAAGTGATGAAAAAATTAGGTGTTTTTGTAAAATCAAAAAAGAAAGATGATTCAGTAGAACAATTCATATCTAGTGTTGCTAATGCTATTGATATTATTGGTAAGAAAAGTTGATCAAAAGATAAGAATGCGGCTCGTTGTACAATAACAACTACTCTAGTTGATAAAACAACTTCAAATAAAAGAATGTTAAGTAAGATTAGTAAATTTGTAAAAGTAAATCCTAGAACTTTGATAAGAGCTGCTAAAAGAAGAGAAAGTATTGAAAAGGATCCTATTAATCAATGTTGGAGTTTTAGTGGTAGACTCCCAAGGTCAGACATGAAATTAACTAATGAAATTAAATATTTAATCCATAAATTTTGGCATGATAATACAAGAGTATCACCTAACATTAGAGATGTCTTAAAATTAAGGGTGGGTTTCAAAATTTGTGAACCTCATCCAAAGCATCTCTTAGATATGACTCAAACTGAATTATATAATTTTTTTTTAGATGCTTCAATCTTACCATTGAATATTAACATAAGTCAAAGATCATTCGAAAAGTGTAAACCTTGGTATGTTAGAATTAATAAGCAACGAATCTCTTGTTGTTGTAAGACTCATGTACAATTTCATTATTATTATGATATATTTCGATATATACGATGCACTTTGCATGCTAACCAAATTATGCAGGACATTTGTGGCATTAATATGCCACCTGAAAGAATCAAAGATTTTATAGCAGGTTTGTTTTGTGATTCCTCTTTAAATGGAAACTCATTTTTTTTAAAATCATGCATTTCTGGAGAATGCGATAGATGTGGTAACTTTTCATTATTAGGAGAATGTATGCATGAAAGTAGTTTAGATGAATTTGGACAACAATTAGTGGATGTAAAAAAATTTAAAAATGTTGAGTATTCTTTAAAAGATGGAAAAACTG
Organism: Sequoia sempervirens; assembly: GCA_007258455.2. NCBI lineage: Eukaryota > Viridiplantae > Streptophyta > Pinopsida > Cupressales > Cupressaceae > Sequoia > Sequoia sempervirens. The sequence goes on from VDFB02036291.1 coordinate 149,329, forward strand.
GAAAACGTGTTGAGCTAATTGTGGAAAAAGTTAGTGTGCATGCTTTTATTAATGAATTTAAAGATAAGTTTGTACCTAAATATGTTCAACACTCTCATAATGCTCATTGGCTTGATAATCAATTTCGTTTATGTAAAAACACATTCCCAATTGGAAGTATATTGTCAGTTGTTGATTTTGCTGAAAATTATACTCTTGCTCCACAAGAAGAAATTCAATCACAGTATTATAATTCAATGCAAGTAGCTATATTTGTTCACATTGTTTATAGACATGAAGATAGTACAAAAGATAATAGAATTTTTTTTTGAGAGTAACATTTTATGTAAGTGATAACGATTACATTCATCCGAGTTTGTACAATATTGTTTTGATATATTTTATAAAAATTAAAAGAGAGAGGAATTCAAATGCTAGAACATCTCATATGGTCGGATAATTGCATGGTCAATTCAAAAATGCTAGAATGTTTTATTGGTTATGTAGAGTTCATAAGGAAAATAATATCCAACACATATGGAGTTTTTTTGAAGCTGGTCATGGTAAGGGAGAACACGATGGAGTAGGTGCATGTGTGAAAAGAGCTCTTGCTATCTAGAGCAACTAAAATTTAAGGATGCTATGAAATTTAGAGATGCATGTGTAATTATAGATTGGTGCAATACCAAATTATCTACAAGAACAAGTGAGCTCAATAATTCAACGCTTCTTTTGGTTAGCTAAAGAAAATGATATTTTTTCTCGACAAGATTGTGAAACAATTAATGGATCTGCAAAATAGCATTCGTTTAAGAGTTCAAATGCAAACACATGGACAATATGGACAAGGGAGTTGGCATGTTTTTGTCAATTTTTTACTACAGGTGATTGGGAGGCATGTGAAAATACGGAATGGGTTGAACAATGGAAATAAAGAGCCTTAATGCCTACATTGACAAATGTTCAACATGGAATGATAATTGAAGATAATCAAGTGTTTGCATCAGATGATTATGATCGTGTTTTAGATCTTGTACAAGAAGGTACATTATTTATTGAGTTAAATTTTGTATGTATGGATGTTTATATGTGAATTAAATATAAGTCACTTTTTATTGAATTTTGTATTTATTTTGCAGGACATGTGTATGTTGTTGTTGCACCTGAGGGGAATGAAGAGGAGACAGATTATTGGTTGGATAGATGTGTTGAGAGAAAACATAAGTTGGCACATCCTAGAGTGGATGATGACAACTTTGATTATCCAACTGGTTCAATGGTTGTTGTTGGCACTTGGCTTCGAAAATATTTGATGAGAAAGAATGGCTTTCCTGCATTTGAAGATTATGAAAGACACAAGAAGATTATACATTATTCACATTTAATTTCGGCAACCAATATAAAACTAGTTAGATATCAAGGGAGGCCTGCTAATAAAGTTTTATGGACACTTTCAATGGATGATCACCAGACAATCATAGATGCATTAAAAAAGAGAGAGGATGCAGATGGTACAACAGAGTAAATAAATATTGGTAAGTATATCTAGTTGTTTATATAGTTAATTGATATATATATATATATATATATTTGTATTTAATCATTTCCTAATTAAAGTTTTATATCATTTTTTGTTTCAGGGCCCTCAAAATTAGATACTTTACAAACAAGAGAGGAGATGCACATATATTACAATGGAATTCAAATACAGAGATAGGTAACTATATATAGTTCTAGATACATTTAATTGATAGTATAAATTCATTATCTCAACTCCCCTTAATCCACCCTCATGCATCCCTTCAAGTCATTCTATGAACTCCCCTTAATCCACCCTCTTTCATCCCCTTAAGCCATCCTCTTAAAGCACCCTTAAGTCATATCCTCTTACATCCCTGTAATCCACAATCTTGCATTCCTTAAGTCACTCTCATAATTCCCCTTAAGCCATCCTCTTAGGCCCTGTTAACCATATTGTAAGGTTCATGACATGCATCCCCTTAATCCACTATCTTACATCCCTTTAATTCATTCTATCAACTCCCCTTAATCCACCCTCTTACATCCCTTTGAGTCATTTTATCAACTCCCCTTAATCCACCCTCTTAGATCCCCTTAAGCCATCCTCTTAAAGGACTCTCATAATTCCCCTTAAGCCATCCTCTTAGGGCCTATTAATATCCATATTGTAAGGTTCATGACATGCATCCCCTTAATCCACTATCTTACATCCCTTTAATCCATTCTATCAACTCCCCTTAATCCACCCTCTTGCATCCCCTTAACACTCTCTACATCCTTTGAGTCATTTTATCAACTCCCCTTAATCCACCCTCTTACATCCCCTTAAGCCATCCTATTAAAGGACTCTCATAATTCCCCTTAAGCCATCCTCTTAGGACCTATTAAGCCATATCCTAGGGTTCATGAGATGCATCCTCTTAAACCATCCTCTTAACTCCCCTTAAGCCATTCTCTTAAGACCCCCCTTAAGCTATATATCCTCTTAGGTCCCCTTAATCCATCCTATGGAAAACATCTTTTGAATTTGTATGGAATTTACTATATACTATTCTTTTCTAGCATGAATCTTTTTCTTAAATGAATCATAAAAATTGTAGTTACTTACATTAATTATTTTTGCAGGTTCTCATCAAATCGATCTACGAAATGATTGTTGAACTGAAAAATTATTTTATCAAGAGACTATGTAAATGTCAATTTTTGGTCTTCATCTAAAAGTTGATAATTTTTAATTGTATCTACATGCACATATATGTTTCATCATATTATATAGTTGTAATAAACATCTTGATATACATTATATATGTTTTTTCAATGTCACTTTTTAAATATCTTGTTCTAATTTTATAGATTATACATTTCATGTCTTGTATTTACCACGTTTTATATAATTATTCAATTGTATAGATTATACATTTTATACATACAAGGAGATAGTTTTTTTGTTTATTGATTCAAATATTTGCTATCTAATTGGAAAATAGTTAAAATTACCTGCCCTTAATTTATTATGAATATGATCTAAACTATTTAAGGAATGTTTTAATTTGTCACCTAACCATGTCATAAATTATATATATTAAATTTGATTCTAGATAAGAATTTATATAGTGCATGTAATACTTGAAAATTAGATAAAATATAAATAGTCTAATGTATGAGTGCATATAATCATGAAAATGAACATAACAAGATATCATAATTGACTACATATATAATCATCATATTAAAGTCAACTGATATAAATAAACACAAATATGATAATAACATGTTAAAGTAAAACTAGAGATAGATAGTCCATAGAATTTATATGTCAAGTCCAACACATATATTTAAATAAAACTAGAGATCTATAGTCCATAAAATATAAAACCATCTAACTTTCAGGTTGATCGGTCAAATCAAGTCTCCTCTTTGTTCCATGTTGACTAGATGTACCTGCATCATGCTGTAAAAGAGTACAAGAAACTTGAAATTAGATTTAAATTTATTTAGAAATTTTGATATAATTAAATATATTTAAACTTGAAAATATAAACTTTTAGATAAAAATAAATTTAATTAAATATCTAGTATTTATATAGTAAAAATGATTTCTAGTATGCATAAATTACCATATGATCATGTGAATCTGTAACTGGCACATTTTCTTCAACGGGTAGCATAACTGTCACTTGAGAAGATGAAAATGCCTGATATACTATATCCTGCATATTCATATAAAGCAAACAATATGTGAAAACCTTGAATATATATATATATATATATATTTAAAATGTTCGTAAAAATTGTATAGGAGATTTAAAGTAAAGTTTACAACCTCGAATAATATGACCTCATGATCATGCACCTGAGATTGCCCATGCATAAATACCAATGATGTCTTAGGTGCACGACCTGCCATGGGTATCTCATGAAATTCCTGCATATAGATGTACAACAGTTCATATAGATCACTGACACATGTGTATGTAAATGAAAAATTAAATTAGATCTATGATGTCTATTTAATTTAAAATTAACAAAATTTTGAAAGCACACACCTGAGCTGATGATGTCTCAGGAGCGCTCACCACTGTAACTTGAGGTTGGTCAGTACTAGGTATTGTATGACCTCCCTGCATCTAGATATAATATATCAATTCACACGTGTACAAATTCAAATTAAATTAGATATATATCCACACAAATTATTTAATATATATTGGTTCAAGTACCTGTCCAAAAGGTGAGCCCAGATCTACAACACTCGACATACACACACGATGATCATATTGAGTTTCAGGTATCACGTGATCATGCGTCTACACCAAACACTTATTGAATTAATATTATATTATATATATAGTTTGATGTTATTATTTACATTAATTTTTCATATTTCAAACTTGAATTAAATTTAAGTTCAAAATATGAACATACCTGTGTAGGACGATCCTCAGAATATAGTAAATCCAGGTATGATCCTGTCCCAGATGCATGTGCGTCACCTAAAGTGGATGTCTGAGTATCACTATAGCCTGAGCCTCCATGCTCTCTATTGGCCACTTCAGTGGCCACATGTGTAGTCTACTGAGTGGATGTCCTAAAAGTGAACTCAATTATCCTAATGTCGATAACATGGTCTGCTATTGAAATGCAACCAGAACACTAGGAGAAGGAAGAGGAACAATAGGAGCAATTGGAGCATGTCGCTGAGGATCGACATGTGCTCCTAGTCTATGTTGGGGCATGCCACACCCAGTTCTCCCTGAAATGACCTCATATCAAAATAGTTGGGTTTTTTACCCAACTCAAACTCAGCCCATAACTTTCTCAAAAAGTATAAGGGCACCTCACTGTTTCCATGTGGTGGAGTATCAAACACCATCCACCATCTATCCCAAAAATGCGCAGCTATCTGCAGGTGCCTACACCATAAAATTGAAATTCATTTTTTCATGGGTGGAATGGGTTGGTTTGTATGGGGATTAATAAAATATTGGCACATGGCTTGTTTGGTAATTTTCAGGTCATTGATTTCTTTATATGAAAATCCATTCAAATAGAATTGTCTCCTCTCTTCTCTCCATTGATGGAACCTAACTAGGTCCGCATCAATAGATCGAACAAAATCGACAATAGTTTGCATCGTAGATGCAAACCGTACGAGATGGGGAGGGACTCTAGGCTCATTTTTTATGAGATCTATATTTCCTTGAATGACAATGAGGTTTGCCCAGATATTCTCTCTTAATTGATCTTCATCAACTACAGGAGGGGGTGGGGGGTTAGGCGGTGGAGAATGTGGAGGTGTGTTAGGGTTATGTTCATGTGGTGGATTGGGATGTATGGGATCTATAGGAATTTCTTGATTGGGCATAAAATCCTCTAAATTAAACAATGGATCCATGTGAGCAATGATATGGCAACTGCATGTTAAACAATTAAAAAATATATATCAACAAACTAATTAAATAATGCACACAATTTGAAATTTATTTTAAAATCACATTGAACATGCACAAATTCAAAATATATTTCATTTGAAGACCATTTGATTTATAACATTATAAAATCCATAACATTAAAAATTCATAGCATGTACACACATTAAATAATACTCTCCTAGGTTTAGCTAATCCCAAAGTGAAGGAAAAATTATTCATTCTCAATAATCAGAAAAATGCAAGTACAAATATAATGAATCTATAACATGCAAGTACAAATATCTAAAAATGCTAGAGGGTTATCTAGGAAATTTAAGCAACCAAAATGTTCCACAACCATCTCTTTGTACTTCCAAATAGAAGAACAAGGTTTTTTGGGAGCTTCTAGGTCACTAAGAGATCAACTCTACAACTAACATGTAATGAGGGTTCAATAATCCAATTCTTCTATTTAACCATGGATTTAAAGAATGAAACCAACATAAGAAATTTAAATAGTATTCAAAACAACTAGTACTTTCTCATGTAACTAAGAAGCCAAAAGCAAGAACCCAACATGAAAAATCTTCCATTTTACATGACCACATAATACATGAAAATATAAATTTAATCTTAGAGGATATTCTCATAATACCAAATAAGATCTGCAAGTCATAACCATGAAACATGAAAACACATCACCAACTCCAAGATTAGGACCCCTTAAGACATCAATTTATGATTTAGGGTGATAGGATGGTTTAAGGGGATCTATGTCTAGTAAGGTGGACTAGGAAAAAATGTTCCATGGCTTAAGGGAATAAAATTTGGTGGAGTTGCCTAAGGCAACAAAATTTAATTTTAAGGTCCTACAACAAAATGAATGCTAAATTAGGGTTTAGGGTTTAGATTTAAAGAGATTTGATGACGTGAATATAGAAGACACATTTATAATTATGTGAACTATGATATATTGAAAAATTAGCTATATGGGTGAATGAATATTGAATATGGTATCGACATATTATAAATTACAAAGTGATCTCAAGAATGAAGGTTAAACTAAGTCCTTCTAGAGAACCACTACTAAAGATCCTTAATTAACAATATAAGCAAATCCTTCTTATTATAGGAATCCCTAAAACAATTACACCAACAATAAATGGTTCATGGGTTGACTTGAACAAACTCAATCCAATAAGAAAAATAGACATTAGGGGATTTCCTATGTAACATAAAGCTTTAATTCAGGGAGAAAATCATCACTAAACATTGTGTAGATCTTAGCTACATTACAATATTTTTATTAAGTCTTGAATATGACAAGGTTAGAGAGAATTGTCAATTAGAGATTTAGAATTCATTTATTTATATAAATACTTGACTTATGGTCAAGAATGACAAAACTATTAAGTGGACATTACCCTTCTCATGGTATCCATACCTTCACTAAGGCTCCTCAAATTAGATAATAAATAGTTACCTCTACCACTTCTACATATCAATAATTACTTAGCCCATCTATGAACAATTCAATATTATTTTATATTCCATGGGATTTGTCCAAATTGTCATTAGTTAGATAAAAAAACATCCATGTAATGAGAAAGTAAAGTTATTGAAATCTAAGAGAGTGTATAGTATGGAATTTCATTTTTTACATATTATATCTAAAATTTCCAAGTTCCAATTTTAGTGGGGTGGTAAATTATTTGGTAAAGTATAAACCCTCAAACATATTCCTTAATATGTACACAATAATCTATCTAGAAAATTTTTTTTTTACTCACTTCCATCACACAAATGTTTAATCCATTTTTAAGATTGTACATATAATTTTGTAGTCAATTCTCCATGTTGACATAGAATTTTATTTATGTCATTAGATAGATTAATGAAATTTAAACTCGTCTAAATAGAAAATACTATCCAAAATAAATAGATGATATTCTAGAGTGAAGAAGGTTTCCAATTGATAACTTACCATTATAATAGATAACATAATAATACACTTGTGATATAGAACATCCAAGTGATGATACATTTAAGTAAAAATGTTGAATATTTCTTGATTTTAACACTTCAAGAGAGGAGTAAGGTTTCCTAACAAGAAATTTATCATCAAATCCAATACAATATTTTACTGTCTCATGAAAATTTACAAAATCATAAAAGAGGAAATCACTAGTATACAATATTGTATATCGTAGTGGTATGACAACAATTTAAATAGAAGAATCATCATTTAATAATGTACATTGCTTCCACAAGAAATGAAATATATAAAACTTAAAAAAAAATCTTTTAAATTTAATCCAATACATATACCTAACCAAGAGTTCGATAATTCAATAGTAGTATGATTTAGAAGAATAGATACATATATTCAAACTCAAAAATTAACACCTAAGGATAAATTTAAGGTTTCTAAATTAGACATTTGTATTTAAATCCAATGCAATATTTCAATATTTTGTGATATTTTACATAAGTTGTAAAGGCACAATCGAAAATACATAATATTAAATTATCATAGTGTCAAGAAAATACTTTCAACAAAAGTGATTCCCTAAACTACCTTTCTTCTACAAGAGTTATCTTTCAAACTCAAGCTAGTCCATATACCTATTAGAAGTTGAACAATATCTAAATGACATAATTTGGTTCACAAGATTAGATGTTTCATGCATTTTTAGTAAATTTAATTATTTTACAATTAATTTCACATGATGGATTTTGAACCTATTTGGACCTCTAAGCACTCTTGGATGATTTAAAAAGGAAGAGGAGATCTAAACCCTAAACCCTAAACCCTAGACCCAATTTTTTGTCTAATCATATTTTTTTGAAACATTTCTATGACATAGACTCTTCCTTTGAATATTTATATAAATTCTAGATGTGCATGGATTTTCAAAAAAAGAACCTAACTGCCACTAAGTGAGGAATCAATTGATCAATTTAATAAACAAATAATCTTAGAAAATAAACCTTTGGTTATAGAATTGAAAGGCAACCAAATTTAATTTTAAGGTCCTACAACAAAATGAATGCTAAATTAGGGTTTAGGGTTTAGATTTAGAGATTTGATGACATGAAAACATATAGAAGACACATGAATAAATTTTTACAAGTAAATGGGAAACCCTACCACCTAAACTTAGTGCTTTGAATAAAATATGTGACATTCTTGGAATAGCTTCAATATATCAACAATTAGGAATTTTAGATTTCAATTATAAGTAAGTTGTTGAGTTATGATGGATTTTGAACCTATTTGGACCTCTAAGCACTCTTGGATGATTTAAAAAGGAAGAGGAGATCTAAACCCTAAACCCTAAACTACAAGTTTCTCAAAAAAGTAATTTGAATTTTCCAAATTGAAATGTTCATGCTACAAGTTAGCTTTGATACACTAGTTTAGAGAAAGTACAACATTTAGTTTTCCTAATCTAAAACAATGCCACTACACATGAGAGTTAAAATAGGAATTAGATTACACACTTGTCCTATAGATCTTATGAATAACATCCTATAAATTAAGGTTTAAATATGATCATAATGCATCCAAACATAATTCACAAAGGATCTCATTGAAATAAAAGAAATGGGTAGAAATCATTCATGTTTCACATTTTTTAATATTTATTTGATTTAATAACATTTATGTGTCTAGCTCTATCCATATTGCACATAGTCTATCAATAGCCCATTTTAGTTTTATGTAAATTATGGGTAAATAGCCCATTTTAGGTTTACGTAAATTAGGGTAAATAGGATTTTAGGTTTACGTTTTAGGGTTTAGGTCCAAAGATTAACCTATGTAAATTAGTTTTTAGGGACCTATGCAAATTTTGTAACCTAGGGTTTCTAGGGTTTAAATGTGTTCAATTTAGGTTTAGTTTTTATGGTTTTCAATTTACAATTTAAATTTCTTTGTTTTGTTGACGTTTTTGGATTTTTAAATGCAATTAAAAACAATAAAACATTTAACTAAAACACACCAAACAAACAAAAATTGAATACTAATTAAAAAAAAAAGAAAAAGATATAAAGCAAAAAAAATGAAGAATTCAACTAACCTGGAGGTCGACGAAGTCGCTAGTGTCGATGGCAGGAGGTGGCAGTTAAAATTTTGTGGCCTCCAAAATGTGTATGCGCTCTCCTTTCCTCTTGTCACTCTCAATTCAAAATGGTGGAAAATGAATTACAACCGTTTATTTAAAAAAATAAATAGTTTCTAAAAACACGTACGCATTTCAAAACGCATACGCGTTCTAAACATGTACACATTTCATAACGCATACACGTTTCATAACGTGTACGCATTTTAGGTTCGCGTACTCGATTCTGAACGCGTATGCATTCGGATCCAGGCTTGGGTACCCGATCCATAACGCGTACGTGTTTCTTGCGAAACTTTTTTTTTCCCAGGGATTTCCCCTCTTCATGTACCCGACTTCTTGCTTTTACCCCCAAGTGGAAGCACTAGATATCGGAGTTACAAATCTAAATTTGAAATAATTAGAATTTTATCCTTCATGGAAAAAAAGTTATGCGTTATACAATGTGCGTCACTTTTTAAAAATGATGTTTTCTAAAAAATACCAGTTTTTGTGGGAGATGGAAAAAGAAGTGCAATCTGATTCCAAAAATTTTGAAAAAAATATTTTTAGAATCTATAGAAAAAATGTGATGAGACTCTAGTTTTCATCATCTTCAAATTCCTCACAGTTTAGCCGCTATAGGTGCCCAAATGTGAAGATTTAGTTAAAAATAATAATTTCAGTGCCTAGTTTGGCCAAAAATTGTAAACCACTATTGTGGGATCACCCAAGGAGGTGACCCAACATGGCGAGAGACCATTGTTTCCCTTCTCGTCGGAGTCAACTGCGTGATATTGGCATTTATTCCAATACCCACATTTATTTCCTACCTAGAAATACTCTTGGCTTTAGAGTGTTATTGGTTGAGTCATTCCCTTGGGTGAATACTTTTTCCCCAAGGTAGGCTCTCTAAGATAGAAAAAAGTGAGTAAACATATTCATAGTTTGATCAACCTTGATTTGGAAACAAAGAGAGAACACATGCAATAGGTTTACTCACACCCCAAAGTGTTTTGTTCAATTTTAAACCCAAAAATGAAGTGTGGAGGTAATCACTTTATCTCAACCTAAGATCACAAAAAATGCCTTTTTATTCTCAAGATCATTGTAAAGCACGAGAGAAGTACCTACGTCCTTTTCGATGATGTTAGTTTAAGTAAGCAATCAAAAAATAAAAAGTTACACATGTTCGTTTTAAGTCCACAAAGCAATGATTTTGGTATGTTTTAAAGCACCAAAGGACAAGTGAGAGTCGTTTTGTTCAATTTGTTTATCCTCAAATGAAATCTAGTCAATTTTCCTAAAGTTCATTTTTTCATTCGTCTATAGGTGAAGTTGACATTAGAATCGAGTGTTGGAGTTGAGTGAAAATGAAAGCAAGATTGTAGTTAAGGATTTGAGAATCAAACTTGAAACTCAAAAGCATTTTGTAATGCTTGGAGATTCCGTCTTATGCCTTAATTTTTTGTTTTATGTTAACTCATTTGGTTTTGGGCTTTAAAATGAACATTTCAAAAGCTTTCAAATGTCAACCAATGTCAACTTCACCTATAGATGAATGAAGCAATGGTCTCTTGCCATGTTGGGTCAACTCCTACGAATAAAACATTTAACATCATTATCAAAATTTCAAACCCTTTAGGAGGAAAATACAATTAACTCAATTCATGTGTTATTGCTTTCCCTTGGGATTCTCATCCTTAGAGGTTTCTAAACACTTGGATTTACATCTCAATTTTCCTACTAAAGTTAAATAGTAGGTAACCCTTGCCTTGATTTCATCAAAATTCCACATAACATGCTTTGTGGGATTCAAAGAAATTGAGACATTGGACATCTAGTTTGGAAATCTAATCAAAGAAGTGTTTTTGGTAAAACAAAATCACTAAGCAAAGATAACAAAATTGACTCACATTTGTTAATTCTTCATGATTTCCAAGAAATTCAAAATCTCGAAATGAAGGTCCTAGAGTCAAAGTTCAAAATTCAGGAGTCACACTTGAAAGGTGATCAAGAAATACATTAGGAAGTGCAATCAAAAGCAACATATAAAAATAAGCAAATAATTCACAAGGTTTTAAAGACTCATTCCTTTGAACAATCCAGAAATGTATGCTTAGTTTGAACCACTTCTTAGTTATATAGGTCCTTAGAAGTATTATATTGTTCTTCAATATCGAGGTCTAAGTAAACAAGTGTCTTTTTAGGTACATCCTAGGATCTAAATCAAAACCTTCATTCATCTTTGAACATCAAAACCAAAATCATCTCATTGACAACTCTTCGAAAATCTTGGAAAAATCCTTTATGTTAAAATTTGGGAAAATCATTTGAAATCAATCCAAAAATCACCTTGTTTGATTGAATGTGTGTAGATGCATCCTTCTCTACATATTTGATCAAATTATCAAAACTTGTGAAAAAATTCATCCTTTGATAACATCCAACATCTTGGGATTTAGAAGTTCATTATCAATATCATCCTATTTGGATAGGAGTGTTTATATGAATCCTTCTTCTCACACCTAGACAAATTATCATCTTGTGAATGATTTAACTCTAGGGCAACATCCAACCTCTTAGAGTTTATGAGTCCACCAAAAGCCAAATCTGAAACAAATCAATCCTAAATCAAGTCCTAAAAGTTTAACATACCCCTTCAAGATTTTCTCAAGAGTTCCAATCATCCATCAAAGGTTCGTCTTACATCCATATCATTATCACCCTTTTGATCCTTAAATCATCCTAAAGTTTCTCTTTTGTACCTAAATTTAGATCAATCCAAAGAATTAGAGAATTCACCTTCCACATTCTTGAAGATTGATCCCTATTTTATGGTGCAAACTAGATCGCAACACAAGAGGAACATGGAAGCCAACAAAGAAACATCTACTTCGAGTGAATTAAGTCAAACTGCTCTTGAAATGAATCTCATTGGATTTGGCAATCTCATGGTTAACCTCCCTCCATTTTTGTAAGACCATCAAGAGGAAGGTGTCCAGATAGAGGATCCCACCAATAATCCCTTTGGAATGTCACATGAAGAAATCACTGAAATAATTCAAAATATGGAGAACCATAAGTTTATCAACATCATGATGAGAATCAATCCTTCATTATACATGCTCAAATTAGCAAAGCAAGGGGATAAACTCCCCTTTGATTTCGATGTGAGCACTATTATGGAACCATATTTTGGAGTCATTCCTCCAATCTCATCTACCATCCTCGTTTCATCTACCCCCTCATTTCAAAGCATCACTCAAAACATCTCGCAAATCACATCATCCATTGCTCCAACACAACCCATGGTTAACAAAGGAAGTGCATTTATTAATGCATTGCAAGCGCATCCTCTTGTAAACAATCAAGACTTCGATGCAAAAACCATCTTGGGACAAAATATACCATTGCATACATATGACCCACTCACCTTTCATAATCCAAATGACCCATCATCATCATCATTCTGCTCAACACCCCAAACCTCTCTCCCCTAACCTCGCAAGGAGAGGGTGACATGTTCAAACCAGGGGGCATTTTTGACACTGCACCATTCCCTCAAGAGATCACATCTCTCATGTTTCCACCACTTCTGCCATTACTTCCATTGTCCACACCACTCCTTGGCTTAGGGCTTCCCCCTTTACCAAATATCAATCAAACCAATATTCCAAATGTCAATCAAAACATCACACCAAACTTTCAAAACTTGTCATCGACATCGCAACAACAAATGACAAATACACAAGCAATCACAACATCATCAACCACCCCCCTAACATCTCAAAACATGGTCTCTCAAGGACCAACCACATCAATTGTACCATCCACCAATAAAATCTCAATCACCAACATGACGATGCCTCTCACCTCCACAACAAGCACCATTCCGAATCCACCACCACCTCCATCACCACCAAGCTCCAATATATCAAGCCAATATAAAATTACGTTGCAAGCCACTCAACAAGGTGCTTATCAAAAGGAATTTCTACAAGTAAAAAAACAACAAGCCATGTAATTAGCTACTAAACAAGCCGCACAATTAGTTGCTCAACAAGGCACACAATTAGCTGCTTAGCACGCTGCTCAGGCGGCGCAAGATGCTCAAGCTTCCCAAATCACACAACAAGCACAATAGGCTGCACAAGCCCAAGCCTTATTGCAACAACAACAACAACAAGCCACTCAAGTAGCTCAAGCTGCACAAGCTCAAGCACAAGCTTAGGCCCAAGCTCAAGCGCACGCTCAAGCCAAAGCCCAATATTAAGCACAAAAAGCGCAAGCACAAGTGCAATATCTTGCACAAAAACATGCAACACAACAACAAGCTTATCAACAAGTTCTAAAGCAATATCAAGAACAACAAGAAGAAACTCAATTAGCAGCTCAACAACAAGCGCAACATCAAGCTCAACAAAATCCACTGATAGCACAATTGCAATAGGAACAACAACAAGTGTTGTTGCAAGCATACTTGGCTCAACAAAATATGAAAACATCATCAAGTCCACCCATCCCACCAATGAATGAACCACCTTAGAACACTTTCATCCCACCCCTTGATTTGCAAAATGATGTGACAATACAAATCAGGTTGCTCTCGCAACAAGTACTTGACCTTCAATCAGGGAAAACCACGAAAACACCAGCAACTTGTGCCCTTATCCATTCAATAGAAGCCTTGTAATGAAACCATTCCTGAAAGGATACAAGATCCCCAAATTTGATAAGTACCGTGGGATGGGAAACCCTAAAGATTATATGAGGGAATTCCAGGTTCATTGCATGGAAGTCGCGTATGACGATACCTATTTGATGCAGCTATTTCCTAGGAGTTTGGCTAGCCATGCCATGGAATGGTTCTCTCACCTACCCAAATGCATCAATAAATTCCAATAAATCATAGACGCATTCATCAAAAACTACACATGTAATATTGCCATGGATGTCATTCTTGAGGAATTGTCAGCTCTGAAACAAGGTAAGAATGAATCATTTGGTTCATTCCTACAATGATGGAGATCTAAGGCCAATCAGAGTAAATGGGTCATGCCCAAGGAACAACAAGTGTGCACTATCATATCCAACCTTGATGGCCTCTTGACATTCCATCTCAAGGTCCAAGGGATCACTACGTATGACTAGTTGATTTCCAAGCTGCTCAACATCGAACAAGCTCTTATGACACAACCTGGAGGATCAAATTCATATCTTGAACAATAGAATAATCAACCACCCACCAATTACAATGAAAAATATTGCACATGGGAAATAAACAAAAATATTATGAATGATGGTGTCATCGATGCCAAAGTTGTTATCAGTGCCCCTCGACAAAACACACCTGCACCACAACAAAATAAAAACTATCATCAAAACAACCATCATGCAAACACAACAATACATCAAACAAACAATCAAGTAATCAATAATGTCAATGATCAAAGGGGATTGTCCCGGTGAAACAATAATTTTATCAAGTGAAAGTACACCACTCTTGGGGAACCAGTCAAAGTCATCATGAAGAAACTAATAAATGAAAACCTCATCAAGATTCCCACCTACGAGAACTACAAAGAACTAGATGTTAAACCTCCTTGGTATAACAAAAATCAGCTCTGTGAATTCCACAAAATCAAAGGGCACACCACTAACAATTGTATGAGGTTAAATAACATAGTCCAATGTCTCATTGATCAAATAATCATAAATGTGGATTAGCCAATAGGAAACCAAAACCTCAAAATATACATGAATCCAATGCCTAACCATAATAATAAAGGGAATAATAACACTGATAAGGGGAAAGGAACCTTCAAAAATGTGAATCATGTGTATGAAACTATCATCGCCTCCCTATATGAATACTACATAGTAATCACTATCAAAGGAGCTCAAGCCGATTGTGGAGTCAACATAAGAGGCAAAAAAGTTACTATCATAGGATCATCCCAACGAAACAGAACTTTCATGTCCAATTCAAAATCCTTTCCCAATGGTTACAATGTCCTTGATTAGCTAAAAAGAATGCCAACACAAATATCCATCATGGAGTTATTAAAAATCTCATCCGCCCACAAGAAAATCCTTGAGGAAGCATTGGCTTCATCCACCATCCCTGCAGATCTTGATGCAAAATAATTCCAAGCTATGGTCTGCAACATCATCACTCCAAATCTCCTTATGTTCTCCGATCAGGACTTTATCACTCAACCATATCATAACTATGCACTCCATTTAGAGGTCCTAGTGTAGAAAATTAAAGTCAAGCAAGTCCTAGTGGATGGAGGTGTAGGCTTAAATATTTGTTCTCTTAAGCTCATTAAGCAGTTGAAAATCTCAGAGGATTCCATCGACAAAGGAAAAGGTATTATAATCAGAGCATATGATGATCAAGAAAGAGTGTCCCAAGGCACAATCAAAATCCCTATTCAAGTAGGGCCAACTATCATGGAAACCACCTGTCAGGTCCTGGACCTCAACTTGCCTTATAACATTCTCCTAGGACGTTCATGGATCCATGTAGTGCAAGCAGTAGCATCAACTTTCCATCAATGGTTCAAATTCACATATGAAGGAAAAGAGGTCACCATCCATGGAGATCCTGAACCATTCTCCTACTGCAAGAACCTTGAGGAAAAATAATACAAAATCCCTCAAGTGCTTAAAAATGATGAAGGTCCATCAACACCGTACATTGATCCAACCACTCTCGCTTGCACTTCTGTGCCAAAGACACCCACCACTCCTACCATTTCCACCATCTCTGATATCAAAGTCATCATCTAAGATAATGGTTGTAGAAACTACATGATTCCCAAAAATGCTTTTATGGTAGGAGAGTTATCACAATCTCCTAGATCATGAGGATGTCTACAATCAAATGAAGCCTCCACATCTCAAACATCCCTTGAAGAATATCCCAAATTTAGAAGTTGGGGGGATCTTAGTCAAGAAGTAATAGAGGAGGACCCATATCATCTCCTATACCAAGATAGTAGACCAACAACTGATCTACCAGTGGATGACATAAGCAAAGGTTTGCAAATGATGCTTGTAATGGATTATGATAGAAACTAGAGACTTGGGAAAAATGACAACGAGCTTATAATACCTATCATTCTAGAGATGCAAATGAGAAATATTGGCCTTGGATGTACCCCTCAGAGTATAACCATATGTGGCTGAAGTCCTCTAGTGAGAAAGGTTAATAATCCTCCTCAACTATCTGCAACCGAACTTCACTTACTCGTATCTACAGGTCGCATCCTGGACAACTTCACATTTGAAATAACTGATGTTTGTAGTAGTAGTGATGATGAGGATCCCACAACCAACCTACTTAGGCTCTTTGAGGATACTACCGTTCTCATGATTATCACCTTATCCTTTGAGTCAAACCATCAAAATTATGAAATTTGCCTAGTTTACCCCCAACTCATCAATTGTGACCAACGAGGACCACCAGTTCTTGACACATTCTAAAATGATGAGGCGCTCTCAGAATTCATAGGACTACGGGATAACATTCCATGTGGGGATCACAAATTAGGAGTCATCATTGAGCTAGATACATAGGCCTATTATGGGGAAATGATTGAATCCCTTAGTCATAAAAGTGAGAAATTAAGAATAATATCTAAGTCCTTGAGTGAAAACCACACTGTGGAACTCTTTGACATGAAAAAAGTAAAAAGAAAGGACGCATCCAATAGTGAAAACCTCTTTGAGGTGCTTGAGGATGGGGGATTCAATCTTTCTTTAAGAACTCTTCATCAAGAAAAATCAACAGTCCTAGTAGAAAAGTGCAATCCAATTAATCTAGGAACATAGGAGACCCCACACATCACATTCTATGCAGAGTCATTACTATCAGAAAAACAAGAACTCATAGAAGATTTCTTGAGAGAAAGACAAGTTAACTTTGCATGGAGCTATGCAGACATGCCAGGGCTTAATCTAGAAATTGTAGTTCATCACCTAGTAGTATTCTCTAAAGAAAATGCCATTAGAAAAAAGCTAAGGAAAATGCACCCTCATATCGCCTTGCTAGTCAAAATGGAACTAAAGAAGCTATTGGATGTAGGATTCATTCAACCAATAGATTATCCAGAATGGGTGTCAAACTTGGTGCCTATCTCAAAACCCGATGGGGGCATCAGAATCTGCAAAAAATTTAGAGACTTCAACGAGGCATGTCCAAAAGATGATTTCCCATTGCCCAACATTGACATGATTGTAGACATGACAGTGGGACACAAAATTCTTTCCTTGATGGATGTTTTCTCAGGATACAACTAGATAATGATTGCTAAAGAAGACCAACACAAAACAACCTTCACTTGTCCATGGGGGACTTATTGTTGGAATATGATGCCATTCAGCTTGAAGAATGTAGGAGCAACATACCAAAGAGCCATGACCTTAATCTTCCATGACATGATCCATAAAACTATCAAAGATTACGATGACATACTAGACAAATCCAAAAAGAGGAAGGATCACATAGGAAATTTGAGCACTATTTTTGATAGGCTAGAGGAATACAAGGTTTGATTAAATCCAAAGAAGTGTGTCTTCGGCATACAATTAGGAAAATTGCTAGGATATATAGTATCAATGAGAGGTATTGAGGTAGATCTAGCAAAAGTAAAAAGCAATCCTTGAGATGGAGGCACGTAAAACATTGAAACAATTAAGAGGCCTCCAAGGCAGGCTTCAGTCCATCTGAAGGTTCATAACACAACTAGAAGATAAACATTATCCATATTCTCACCTACTTCACAAGGGATTAGTGTACAAATGGGATAAAAAATATGAAGAAGCCTTCAATAAGATCAAATAATATCTGCTTATACCACCAGTCCTAATGCTACTAATCCCAAGAAAGCCTTGATTCTCTATGTGTCAACAACAACAACAACCCTTGGAGCTCTTCTAGCTCAACACGATGAAAATGGAACAGAAAGGGCCATCTATTATATCAACAGAATAATGATTGGGCATGAGTTAGATTACCCATTCATCAAAAAAGCATGTCTAGCAGTAGTGTTTGCATCACATAAATTTAGACATTATATGTTGGCACACAAAATAAAACTCATTACCAAAATTGATCCCCTCAAATACTTATTATCAAAAGAAATGCTCACTTTAAGGATGGCTAAATGGGTCATGAAACTATCAAAGTATGACATTGAATATGTGGAGTGGAAAGAAATTAAAAGCCAAGTCATTACAGATCAACTTGTAGAGGCACCAATCTATTAAGAGAATCCTCTCATCTCAGAATTTCCAGATGAATCCATCTTAAACCTCAACATAGCCAACCACTGGAAACTTTACTTTGATGGATCATACACGCAACATGGATTAGGAACTGGTGTCTTCTTTATCACCCCTCAAGGGGACTGCATACCTAGATCATATAAATTGGTGTTCCCCTGCACCAACAACATTGTAGAATATGATGCTTTAACCATAGGTCTTAGAATAGCAGTATAGTGGCACATCATGGCCCTTAGAGTATATGAAGATTCTAAATTGATAATAAACCAAGTGAACGGTGAGTACTAGACTAAGGATGATAAGCTCACTTCATACAAGAAACTAGTGGAGACTCTCAAAGAATCCTTTATCGAGATCACATTTGAGCAGATACCTAGAGCCAACAAAAAAGTAACAGATGCCATGGAAATGATTGGATCCCTACTGGACATCCCTCATAATGTCCCAAAATATGAATTCTTGGTAGAGCAGCTTCTCGTGCCCGCATTCGAGGTACTAGAATCAGAATTTGTGTGTGAAATGGTTGGTCCCGGTGATCCCTGGTACCATGGCATTTATACCTACTTGTGAATAGGTGCTATACCTGCTAATTTACCTTCAACCTTAAAACAAACCTTTATCAAAAAAGGCATCTTGATTCATCATCCTAGGAGATACCCTGTATTGTAGGAGCATAGAAGGAACCTTATTATACTGTTTAAATGTTGAGGAGGCATTGACCGCTTTAACTAAAGTACATAACGACATCTATGGTTTACACTCAAGTGGAATGAACCTAGCCAAGAAATTGTTGAGGATGGGGTATTATTGGCCTACAATGGAAAGAGAGGCACATGACTGTCAGAAGGTGTCTACAATGTCAACAACATGGGGACCTCATCCATGCTCCAACTCAAGAAGTTCATCCCTTCATCACACCATGGCCCTTTCCACAGTGGGGACTTGATTTCATTGGAAAAATCACCCCCACTTCATATAATGGCCACAAGTTCATCATAAACGCCACTGAGTACTTCACTAAGTGGGTGGAAGCCATACCCATGACGTATATAACTAGGAAGCAGATATCAAAGCTCATCCTAAACTATCTCATTTGTCGCTATAGTGTTCCCTAAGTTATTATCTTAGATAATGAGACATCATTTAAGAATCAGGATGTCCGTGACTTGTGTGAAAAATTCAAAATCCAACATCGCTTCTCCACCCCATACTATCCTAAAGGCAATGGCCAAGCAGAAGCTACAAATAAAACCATTTTAAAGATACTCAAGAAAACAGTCAATGACGTAGGTCGTGACTGGAATCTACAAATCAATCTCGCCCCCTGGGTCTACTGAACCAACATCCACACTCCCACCAATGCCACCCCCTTCTCCCTAGTCTATGGATCAAAAGCAGTACTCCCCATTGAGATCAAGCTCCCATCACTAAGAATGTCATTGCAAAACCTTATCACAGATGAAGAGTACCGAGTATCAAGATTAAATGAGATAGAGCTATTGGATGAGTGGCATATAGATGCTTTAAATCATTTGCAAGTCTATCAAAACAAACTCAAGAGGAGATATAACAAGAAAATCAGAAGCAGGACTTTCCAAGTCGGAGAACTAGTACTAAAAGAGAATAAAAAAAATCCCAAATCCAAACAATAAAGGAAAATTTGGACCCAACTGTTTGGGACCATTTGTTATCACAACAAGCTATAAGTTAGGGGCATATTAGTTATCAACACCCAAAGGGGAACCTCTGCAAGAGCCCATGAATAGCTCTCATCTCAAAATTTTTTATGCCTAATCTTTCCGGTATAGAACCAAAAATCCAAAAATCCAAAATGTCTGAAGAAAGCGGTTACCTTGGTGAAAACTAGCAAACAAGTGTCTTGGTGATGACAAAAAAAAAAAATAAAAAAAAATCCAAAACAAATTAGAAAAAGGATTAAAAACAGTAAAAAGAAAAATCGTCCTCTAATGAAAACCACTTCGGTGGCACTTTGGACAAGTACCTTGGTGAAAACCTAGCAAATAGGCACCTTTTTGTAAATAAGCACTTTCCATCCACCAGGATTGTTCTGCATCATCCATCCATTACATTTCCATCATCCATCACATTCAAATCTCCATCCATCATTCATCCACCTGCATCCGCGCCATAGCTTGGTCCCGTGTTCGTATCATGATTCCCCCTAGTACTACTTGACCCATCCTCAAGGTCAGTTTGTCTTGCCTTTATCAGAGTAGTCTATTACATCACGCTGGGGGAATGTTCTCATCGGGTCAGATTCGTGTATATTCTTGAACATCAAAACATCAGAAAATCCAAAAACATCAAAACATCAGAAAATCCAAAAACATCAAAACATTAGAAAATCCAAAAACATCAAAACATCAAAAAATCCAAAAATGTCAAAACATCAAAGAATCCAAAAACATCAAAACATTAGAAAATCCAAAAACATGAAAACATAAGAAAATCCAAAAACATTCAAAACATATCAAAATCCAAAAATAGGTCAAAAAGTCAGTGAAAAAGTAAAAAATAGAGTCGTTAGTCGAACTACAAGTCTCTAAGCCTTGAACATAGGCAAGGTTGATCTTTGATCATACCCCAAGACACTTAGGTTAATCCTTTAGGAGTTTGTCATAATAAATTGACATTTCATCATGTATATTGTCATTTGTAAATCGGTCAAGTCGTCAGTCGAACTGCATGGTCTCTGCGTGTATAACATAGGAAAGGCTAATCTATTGATCACTCCCTGAGGCCCCTAGAATAGGTCCTTAGGTTAGTCTCTTGGTCAAATTCTCAGAAAACCCCAAAACATTGGAAAATAAAAAATCAAAACATTTGAAAATCTCAAAAATACCAAAAACAACATCAAAACATTGCAAAACTCCAAAAATAGCCAAAAATTTGAAATAAATCCATCCATCTCATTTCACTTACACAAATAAACATCACTCATAATAAACGATTGTCATCCTCAACTTTTGGTGAAACAATTGGAAACAAGTCTAGCAGGTTAAAAGTGAAAACTCAAAACATCAAGTCTCAGGTTTAAGTTAGTACATAAACAAGTTGGTCAACTCTTTGTGTCAATAGCTAGCCTATCATCTAATCAGTTCCATTTCAATCATCTGATAACATCATGTCCTAGGATGCATCCTTCCTACAATGGGCATTATTTATCAGAAAGAGCACTTTGGATAAACGAAATGACGTGCCGCCATCCACTAACATGTCCTAGGATGTATCCTTCCTACAATGGGCATTATCTTTTGGCAATAGTTTCTGGTCTTATCCTTAAAATTTTTTTTCCTTTTGGTTAGCGGTATTGAAGAATATTAGCTTGTTTGTTTACTTTATCTTTGTCTTTTGACTTATCTCTTTGCACTCATTCCAATAACCTCTTGATGATGTCCAAACAAATGGATTTAGAGAGATAGGAATGGGGCAATGATCATGATCTTTGTCTACTATGCTTGTTGGACGTTCTTATAATATAACTTGGTGAATACTTGCTTTGTTAGATATGTATGGAGGGTGTTTTGGGAAACTTGTTGACTATTGCATTGATAGGTTATACCATTTCATGTTTTGGTCCCAAGTGTTTGAAACTTCTAAAGTGCATCCTAGCAAGGTTTCCGTATGTCAGGGGTGAACAAGAATACTCCTATCTATTTTTCAAGTCAAAGTCCATCACACTAAGTGCATCTCATAAATCATACATTTTCATAAAAAATTCATTGCATAATTATATAGGCATTATCACATTATCGCATCATCACATCATATCGTCATTTAAGTTGTTTAGGATAATATAGATTGGTTATTCTAAGCATCTTAAAACCATCTCATTTGCATCATCATCATAACCATCCACTCTGAACCTCTTTATCGTGATATCGACCCTCAAATCGAATCTTTTTGCTCAATCTCTCAAGGGGGCAATGTACTAGGGTACTTCTTTCCATTGCGGCATCTGAAAAAATAAATAAAATTCAAATTTTGATTGCGACAAGTCTCATTCTTTGAACCAATGTACCAAGTGCATTGCTTCAAAGAGGGGAAAAATGTAGACATATGAAATTAGCATTATGCACTTAATTAAATTCATATTCATCCACTCATTAAATAAATCAAGCTCACTAAATCCATTCATCAAATAAATCAGGTCTATTTAATTCAATCTCTAAGGATCGTCCATTTAAATTGAACAAATTAACTTTATTTAATTTAAACTTATCGTTATCTCATTTGATTAAATAGATCAATTTTTAATCAAATCCTGACATTCCATCTTTGGATTAAATAAACCATCTCCTAAGTTCATCTCCTTCAAATTGATTAACCTTTATCTCACATCACCCTTTTAATTAAATAAATGAAACTTTATTTAATTAAATCCCAAATTCATATTCCATCCCTTTTGATTTAAATAAATCAAAGTATTTAAGTCAAATGGGTCAAAAGTATCTAACATCATCTTAACTAATCTAATCTAATCACCCATCACATCCTCTAGCTTTTCCCACTTGCACAAATAAAGCATTTTAATTCATTTATTAAAATCATCATTTTCCCTCAATAAAGCATCTTTTGAGAATATTCCTCAAGTTTGAATTTGAAAACAAGTTGATTTGTCCCTTCCAACATGGCAATAACTTCCCTCTTACATGTCCCCCACTTGGAATTAAAGTCACTTTTTCTCCCTCCAACAAGCCAAATTTGAATTTGAAAAAGGAAAACCAATCTCATTTATTGACACATTGACCAAAACTTGCACATTCCTCAACTATTCACAAGGTGACAAGTGGCTCCTTCTTATTGCCCAAATATTTTTCTCACATTTCTCTCTTTTGAGCACTCTTTCAACTTGAGAGTCTATAAATAGAAGCTTCATTCTTCAAAAATCCATCCACAACCTTCATGCAAAGTTACTCTCTTCAATTGAGAACTAAGTTTTCCCATTTCACTCCATCTTCAAGGCATCTATCATTGAGCTTAGTAAGGACTGGGAAAGGGTCACTTTGCACAAGTGACACCAATCCACTATGGAATAGGTACATGTAATACTTTTATATGTCTTTTAATCATCCTTGTTATTTGTTGCATTTTTTGAGCATTGACATGTTATTTCATAGGAGTGTTCATAAGTTTGCATGTGCATGAACTAACCCCTCTAATGAGTGTTGGAATAGATTGATCACTTGTAGATTTAGGGGTGCTCCAAAAATAAACCTTGATTATGGTTAAAACTATGGGAATCTTTTAGGCACCAATTGTTCCACAGATCTCCTTCATATCTCCTTGTCCATCTATGTTTGCATCGAGGCCAACACCATATTACTGCAAAGCAAATTTTTATTTGAATCTATCAAAATATATATATCTGTGGTTAGATGTGTATGGAATAAAAAAAAGACAGTGGAAAAACAACTCACAACAACAAAAGGAGGATGGGACAATGCATTTTTCAAAACACAACACTTGTTAAACTATCCAATTTGCAAGCCAGTGGAGGTGCATGGCAGGTTTTTACCATTCTCTACCTATTGAGCAAGGAAACCAACTCCACCATCGCCAACCCATGTGGTCAACAAACTCCACTATTGTTGTGAACAAGCTTGGTCAAGGCCTCACAAATTGCATGGAGTGTTATCATATATTAAACAAAAATGCAATGTACAAAAGACTATATATTTCTGAAAGCAATATAGAGGAAGAGTGAAATAGTCAAATGCTCAAAAAGAGAATTTTGTAGATCAACATTATACATATAAATATACATATACATATACATATACATATACATAAAAATACACATAAACATACATATATATATACATATGCATATACATATACATATACACATACATATACATATACACACATATACATATACATATACACATACACATACATATAAATGCATATATGCATACATACATACACATATACATATAGATATAGATACACATACACTTTTCACCCTTCGTTTATTGTTTATAGTTATCTTTGTGCTTCGTTGGTGTTATACTCATTACCATATGAGCAATTGTAGTTAAATCTTCTTTCGTTAAAAAAATATGGTTAGGGTTAGTAATTTTTTCACCTCTTATATTCTCCATGTTTTTCAAGTTCTATTTAATGCGGGTATCCAATCATGTGTCATTTACCTGTGATTATTAAATATCTTTTTAATAGCTCTTTTACAGTTTCCCTATTTGTCTATAATATTTAGTACCAAATAATGTAGCTTGAATTTTGAATTGACAAGCCAACTATTATATAGATTGCTTCAGGTATGATATAATTTTACCTCTGTCTTAGTTTTATATTTATCAGACCAATATGCACATCTATATTTGACCTTTTTGTCTAGGTTAATCAATCAATTGGTAGATTATTATTTAATTATTTTAAGATACATATGCATAGAAATACATGGCAGACTTGAAGTTATGGATTAAATAATATTTATGAAAAATATGGAATATTAAAGGGTTGTCCTCTTTTAAAGAGTTATTAGTCATGTCTTTAATTACTAATATTCAATAAAAAAGTATTCTTTAAAAAGACATCAATCCATAACTTTAGGTATGACACATTTTTCCCAATGCTTATGTGGTAGTAGATAATTTATTACTTTGATGTTATTTATTTTCATTATTTTTTATTTGAATATTAGTTATAATGGTCAAAGTAATTACACACAAACATATAACAAAATATATATGAATCCATGTGTATATAAATGTATATCTATGGATGATCATAAGAGGAATAACATGGTTTGAACATTGCAATATATAAAAATATATATACAAGTATTCTACAGATTTCTTTGTTAACCATTTTTTAGTATTTGACTATTGTTATATGTTTGCCATTGAAGATAATATTGCTATTCAATGATTATAAAGGGAAGAAGTGAATTTAGAATATGCATAGAAGAACTAAAATTTCCAAGATGGAAAAACTAAAAATTCCAACATATAACAGGAATCAAGAATCATAGTGACAATGCAGACTAAAAACAATCTGGGAACCATGTTAAAATAAAAAGCATGGGAGGTCAATGAATGTGAAAAAATATATATGAAAACATAGGAATAAATTATGTTCATATTTGTAAAACAAAAGTCTTAGCATCCCATAGTGAGCATTAAAAAGACAAGACTAGGAGAAATGTTGAAAAGTGTAAAAGAGCAGTCAAAGTGTAGGCTCGCTAATGGAGCCTTTTTCTAGAGCCTGGGGGAAGATATCTTTACTATGTCTAAAGTAAAAAATTTAGTTTCTCTTCGAAATCAACTTTTGTTGCTTTCACAATCGTTATTTTAAGCTGGTCCTTAGAATTGTAAGTATCTTTTCTGATCAAGGTAGTAAAGATGTATGGTTTACAAACAAGGCCTTTAATAACAACAACATGATCTATTGTAGAATCAGAGCTGTCCTGCAACATGTAGAGGTCTTTTGCTGGGATTTGCAATAAACTAGTGGTAGCTTCATCAAAAGCAATAGACCAAAGGTTGGCTGAATGGTCTTGTAGCTTTAACTGTAGAAGATAGCAATAGTTGCATTCCTTGATTTCCATCTGGAAGTGATCACAAAACCAAACATCAACATGAGGATGTGTGCATTTTATTTTTTATTCTTTTCCATTAACCAACAAGGGGCAAGCATGATAAGAAAAAGACTTAGTTTTTGCAATTGGAATGGTTGCTTTAAAAATGGCTTCAATAGTTTTTGGCAAGCCAAGGTAGTTGTTCAAGATGAATGCAATAGTAACTCTATCATTTGAAGGATGCAACCTGCGCGGTGTAGAAGAAGATGAAACCATTTGTTCTACTTTGATTAGGCCCTTGGATCTAAGGGTGTTTTCCTCAGGAATAGAAGGGTTAATGTCAAGGACTGTTGTTGATGTGTTGACAACTTTACCATTAAAGTAGCCTACATGACCACCCTGCACAAAAACTATGACTATATCACCAGAAAGATATATCCACTCCAAGACATCACCTTTTTTTTTTTCCAACTTGGGTACCACAAATTAAAATCAATGAAAGAAGTAGAGATATCATATTGTTTAATAGTTCGCCAGACTATTTCAGATCCATTTTTCCTACAAATAGTTGATATGTACCCAACATGGACTACAATGCCTATAATATCAACCAAAATATTATCACTATAATTTCTTATGTCACTACTTGGCACAAATATTGAGATTTTTGGGCACAAAGATGTCATCTTCACACCGTTTTATTGTTGATTTTTCATCCAAAACAATTTCAAGTTTACTATTTAATTTATTGAATTTTTTATTTGTTTATGTGGATGTCAAAATCTGCATTTTGGTTAAAAAAATAACATAGACATGGATGATTAGTATTCAAGAAAAGAAAACCTTCAACATCGCTATGAAATAAATCAACATGCTTCATGATGCAATCAAAATAACAAAGGGTTAGATAAACTAGTTGAAAGCATACAATAAAACATGAAGTAAATCATCTCCTAGTGGATTGGTGCTATTGTAGAAAATAGCCCTTTACCAATCCTTGCTTGAGCTCCATGATATGAAAATGATATGGAATGCTAAGATGATAAATGGACAAAATCATTTCTCAATTTAAGAGAATGACCTTGCATAAAGATTGTGGATCAAGTTGTGAAGGATTTGTTTGAAGAATGATGTCTCTATTTGTAGATTCTCAAATGCTAAGAGTGCTTATGAGAGAGCAATGTGGGATGAAAAACAAGCCAATAAGATAAGGCCACTTTTCAACTTGCTATAGGATGAGGAATGTGCAAGATTTGGGAAATGTGCCCAAGAGGGGGAAATTTCAAATTTGAAATTGTGAGTAAATGTTGAGTTTGACTTGTGCAAGGGACATGTAAGAGACATGTAAGGCCTCGTAAATTATTTGTTGGGTGTACATGTCCACTTGTTTTTGAATTCAAATTTGAGGGAAGATGCCATGTTGAGTGAAAATGTTGATTTAATAAATCAATAAATTGATTCATTTGTGCAAGTGGGAATATCTAGATGATGCAAGTGGTTAGGATTAGCATTTAATCAAGGATTAGATTAATTAAGCTGATATCAGATGATTGTGACATTCAACTAAAACTTTTGGGTTTGTTTAAATTAAATGAGAAGAAATTGATCATTAGAGATTTAATTAAATAACATTGATCTATTTAATTAAATGGACATCTCTAGAAGATTAATTGATTTATTTAATAACCTTTAGGAGATTGATTAAATAAACCTGATTTATTTAATTGATGAGCGAATGTGATGCATAATGTCAATTTGACATGTCTACATTTTTCTCCTCTTTGAAGCAATGTACTTGTTGTGTTGGTTCAAAGAATAAACTTGTCGTTATCAAAAAAAAAAATTTAAATTTTTTTTCAAATGCCCCAGCAGAAAGAAGTACATGGGTACATTGCCCCCTCGAGAGATCGAGCGAAAAGATTTGATTTGAGGGTCGATCTCATGATAAAGAGGTTCAAGATGGATGGTTATGATGATGATGCAAATGAGATGGATGATTTTAAGATGCTTAGAATAACAAATCTATATTATCTTAAACAACTTAAATGATGATATGATTTGAGATGGATGAAATGAATGATGTGATATGCTGTGATTATGAAATGGATGATTTATGAGATGCTTAGACTAACAGACTATATTATGATGATGATTATGTATGAAAATGTATGATTTATGCAAATGTGATGGTTTATCAGATACTTATTCTAACAGATCTATATTATGATGATAATGAAAATGCAATGCATGTGAAATGATCGATGTTTCCTATTATGTATGATATGAATGATATGTGGTATGCTGATAGTTTTGTGGATGCAGGATGGATGTATGATGAATGCATTGGTGATGTTATGTTAGCGCAAAGAAAGAGGAAATGAGATGATGACAAGAGGATCCAAAAAGTCCATGATCTAATGAGACTTTATTAGAGATGATGATGATGATAGATGATGATGATGATGATTCGCTTATCAAGGATTAAGACTTTAAAAGGGCTACTTACCTTATGTTTGATTACACATGTAGATACAATGCATCAAGGTATAAAGAACTAGGATGGCATTGTACCTAGTGCGATGGACTTTGACTCGACAAGCAGATAGGAGTATTCTTGTTCACACTTGACATACGAAAACCTTGCTAGGACGTACCTAACAAAGCAAGTATTCGCCAAGTTATATTAGAAGAATTTCCAACAAGCACAACAGACAAAAGATAATGATCGTTGCCCCATTCCTATCTCTCTAAATCCTTTGTTTGGATATCATCGAGAGGTCCTTGGAATGAGCGCAATAAGATAAATCAAAAGAAAAGATCAAGTACGCAAACAAGCCAATGTTCTTCATACCTTCAGCTAGAGGGATGTGTTTTGATAGGATAAGATCCAAAGTGATATCCAAAAATGATGCCCATTGTCAGAATGATATATCCTAGGACATGCATTGTATAAGATGATGATGGTTTTGATAAGTTGATTGATAGGCTGTTGATATAATGTTGATTGTCATGTTTGTGAATGATCAAGATTTTGACTTTGCATTTAAAAGATTTGTTGTTTGCTTTTGATTTTTACGATTGAAGCTTGCTTTTGCTAATTGTTGTGATCATTTTTGTTTGTGTAGCCAAAGGATGAAGGTGTTGATCAGTTTATTGTGGATGATTGATTATCGCGGGAGAAAGCGAAATGAGATGGATAGATTTTTTTAAATATTTGGATGTTTTTGGAATTTCTTTGGAATGTTTTGAGGCTGTTTTTGGTATTTTTAGATTTTTCAAATTTTTTAATTTTTGATTTTTATGAATGTTTTTGGATTTTGATGTTTTTTTGAATGTTTTATATATTTTGATTTTCTCGAGGGCTAATCAAAGATTAGCCTTGCCTATGTTTAAGCTTAGAGATGATGTAGTTCGATTCCATGTTTTTGATGTTTTTTGATTTTTTGTGTTTTTGGATTTTGAATGTTTTGGATTTTTTGATGTTTTTGGATTTTCACATGATTTTGATGATTTGGATATGGATGTGTGTGACAATATCAGTTCTCTATTTGGGATTTTGTTGAAGACCAAGCTAAGGTTGATTGATCAGATCGATGGATTGGCGATGATAACATTGTTGAGGATGTACAACAATGCAAGGATAGTGTTACGCAACACAAGGATTAGGATGTTGATCGGATTGATGATGATAACATTGTTGAGGATGCACAACAATGCAAGGATTGATTTATCAGGATAGATGATGATAACATTGTTGAGGATGCACAACAATGCAAGGATAGTGTTAAGCAAAACAATGATCGGGAAGGATATCCCAAGATTATGGATTGATTGGATTCGATTGATCAGGATTGTTGAAGCTTGGTTTAGAACAAAAAATGTTTGGATGATTTGATGTGACGTTTGAAGTGCAATTTATATGCAATTGATAGTGATTACTTGGATTGATGTTCGATGAAAGATGAAGATTGATAAGGAATGTCTTCTCATCAAAATATTCCATGGGCTAGTGATTTGGATTTTTTTCTCACAGGTGGTGGACCAATTTGATTTCACATTTTCCAATATTCAGATCACCACATAAGTTGGAGGATATAGATCAACATTTATTCGTGAAGCAAGATGTAAATATCTACCCCTAGTGTCTAGCAATGTATTGAATTCCATGGATGGATGCTTGGATAGGTGTATGGATGGAGGTATATGGATTATCTTGTGATAAGATAAGGTGTTCAAATAAAGAATGCTCATTTGGATAATGCTTCATGGCTTGGATAATGCTGGGTAGGATAGGATCAATGAAAAAAATCCACATCAAGATGTTTACGTAAGAAAGCGTAAAGTGTGCACCAAAGTTTTTCAAGATCAAGATGACTCGGACTATGGATGTAGATGCATGAAGATGGATTGGATAAATGGTTCATGGATGAATGGATTTATTATGGATAGGATGGATGGAATGCTAGATTTATAATGGATGAGATGAGATGCTTTCATCGGAAGTGGCGCACGTAGATGCTCGATTCTACACATGACGCCTGTTTGCTAGGTTTTCGTCATGGTCTTCCCCAAAGCGCCACCGAAGTGGTTTTCACTAGAGGATGATTTTTTTCTCTTTACTATTTTCAATCCTTTTTCTAATTTTTTTGGATTTTCATCTTTTTTTTTTTGATTTTTCTAAAAGATTTTAAGCTCATGCTGAATCACAAGGTGTTGCTAATGTAGATGCCCCTGTCATAATGTGCCATTGATATCCTGATTGAATAAGTTGCTTTGCTATGATATGTGAACTTGAATGCAACTTTTGGGATTCTTGATCTGCTTCATTGATATCAGTGTTAACTCTGTCTTTGTGCATACATCGCGATAGAGTGCCTTCCAAATCCTTATGATGAAGGGTTGTTGCCAATACATGGTCAATGTGAGAATTGGATATCATTCTTGGAGGTGTGGATGGAGTGTGTTTAGGGATAAGAGATGGATTGGTTGACAATTTGGAACCTTTGACTCTCCAAACTTGGGAATATGAGCAATGATGGGTGGATATGAAAGTGTGCATGGAATTGGGGCCAACTGCTTGATATACTTTGTGCGTCGCTTGAAAAGCCTGCTTTTTCTTTTGTGGACATCTTTGATGGATAATTTTCTCTCTTTTATTTTTCCCCATAGTTTGTTTGACTGATGGATTTTGATAGGGATGATCTTTATTTTTATTCTTTGGTATCCATTTGTATTTTATTTGTCCATTATGCTTTTCGGCTTCTTTTTCTTTGATAACGTTCTTTGTGCTTTGATTCAAATGTTTCTTTTGATGTTGGTCCCAATTCGTGGATGGGGTGATGGGTGGATGAAGATTCATGACGTGGCTGGTTGTAGTAGGCATTGGTTTCACCATAAGGACTCTTCATGCTCCCTATGTTGAAATTTGCACTAGATAAAGTTGCCCCCAGTATAGTGGTAGTAGCAACTTCATGCCTTGATTATGCTTGTTCTAAGAGCTCTTGTTTATAATGCATTCTTTGATCAATGATCACTGTAGATGACGTTATTTCCATTTTCTGCTCTGCTATCTCTGGATTATACTGTTTTGTCTGACTTGCTTCCTTGAGTGGATAATGTTCAATATCTTTATTCATGATGTCCTTAGTTTGAATTCGTGATATATATGATACTGTTGTTGACAACTTTGTTTGATTATAGGAATCAATAACTCGCTCTTTTTGTATAATAATGTCAGGAGTAAAGGGATCTTGTTCTGAATGAAGATCATCTACGTGTCTATCCATAGAAAGCATCTCATGGGTAGATGGAGGAATATGTGCATTATGTATAGATAGGAGAGTGTCCATTAGATCATTGTAGTATCTTGTAGATACAAATTCTTGATCTTGAATGATTTCAGAGTTGCTTTCGACATGCTTTGGATCAAGTTCTCGACATGGATTAGTTTCAACGGATGCTTGGATATCTTTATTAGGCATGGGAATTGGATAAATATCCTCTTGATATTTGAGTGGACTTAGATCAAGCATTGAGTTGAGGATTCCTTCAGTATCTATAACCATGAGGTCAAAGGGGGTCAACATGTCTTGGAAGGGACCATTGCTAGACCTTGGTAAAAGATTTTGATCATGCTTTGGAATAAATTCTTAAGATATGTCCTCTAACTCATAAGGTGATGTAGAGACATTTTTAACATGATCATAGGTCAATGGATCATACATTATGTCAATAGGATCAAATAATCCTAACACTCCTTAAAATAGATCACTAAAAAGTGGCTCTTGATGTATGGTGAGTTGATCATTGGATGGGGTGGAAACATATTCAAGGTGCTCATCTATGGAGAGGTCTTGATCATTGTTTCAACAATTGTGGTGGAGGGATTTCCAATGTCTTCAACCATAGGGTCAAATGATGTTGACATTTCTTGAATTGAATCATTGTTGGTTGGTGGATTTTTATCATGATTGAAAAGTGACTCTTGACATATGTTGATTTGATCTTCCGACGAGATAGACACATCTTCAATGTGCTTAGTGATGGATTGATCTTGATCCTTGTTCTCAACAATTGTGGTGGAGAAATTTCCAATGCCATCATTGTCCCCAATAGTGATTATCTTTTGATCAATCAAGTCTTGGATGAGTTTTTAGAGCCGAACACAATCTGATGTTTTGTGTCCCTTTATTCTATGATAGTCACAAAGGTTCTTCTTGTTATACCTTGGTGGTTTGATGTCTGGTTCTTGATAGTTCACATAAACGGGGATTTTGATGATATTTTCTTGTAGCAATTGTTGTAGGACTGATTCGATTGGTCTCCCAAGTGGTGTGTATTTTCACTTGTTTCTTTGTGAGATTTGCACTTTATATTGACCTTGTGGTGATTTATTTTGGAGATGTGATGATTGATCTTCGAGATGTGGTGATTGATCTTCAAGATGTGGGGGTTGAATTTGTTGATGTTGTTATCTTGATATCCGAATTCTTGCCATTGGAGATATTGTTCTTGATCTGGTTGTGGACATAACTCAATGCTTTGATGATATGGTTCAACCAATGGAAGAGTGTATTGAATTTGAAGTGAGGATATCTCTTGGCTCAATAATTCAATTAGTTTGGCATGTGAAGAAAGTTGCTCTAGCGAAATTTGATCTTGATTTTGAATTTGATTCCTTTGATTTGGATTTTTTTTGAAGCAGATTTGGAATGTGCCCTTGTGGTGTTTGAATGGTATCATGTACAAACTGATCTTGGATAATGTTTTGATTTGGGATGATGTTTAAACTTGGCATTATGGGTTGAAGTTGAACTTTTTTGGGAACCACATTGCCTTGATTTAGGTAACTTTGATTTTGCATGGTGTTACCTTGACTTGGAGTTGTTAACATCTTGTTTGGATTTTGAACAAAATTTGTATGATTTAGAAAACATATTTATCCCAAAGTTTTCCAGATTCATGTTTCAAAAACTTGTTCTTGGTACATTATCATTTGGCTTGTAGGGATTTGGTGGGATGACATTGTTCGTTTAAAGGATCATGCTTTGATTGCTCAGTTGATAGACTTGTAGGTTTGG
This sequence comes from Sequoia sempervirens, assembly GCA_007258455.2. NCBI lineage: Eukaryota > Viridiplantae > Streptophyta > Pinopsida > Cupressales > Cupressaceae > Sequoia > Sequoia sempervirens. Next base: position 183,284 of record VDFB02036291.1, read on the forward strand.
ATTTAGATCTACCATCGAGAAATGTGTTCTGATGTTTGATTTGGGCATACTCACACTTGATGTGCCATTGACATTTGTAGAAGGTAATGATCATATGTATGGATTGTATAGATGTGAGTGTTGATAATCAATTGGTGTTGTAAGGCTTTGATAGTTCAATTGATTTGGATTACTCATGATGTATGGATCAAGTTTGTATTCCATTTTCTCGTTGTGTTTTGACCTTATTGCAAAAGTGACCTCTAAGGTTCTTAGGACCAATGATGAGATGAAGGATGGAAATGCGAAATGATATGAGTGTTGAGCATTTTAGGAACTTTGGATCAATGCTAGACTTAGGGTTTGATTTTGATTGTTTGATTTGGATGATGAACTTGTAAACCCTAAGATGTAAGATGTTATCTTAGGATGAACTTGTTCAAAGGATTGCTAATTCATTTAAATGTATGAGAAAGGATACATTCCCATACATCTAACTAAACGAGTTGATTTTGATTTTGATGAATCACCTAAGTCTAGAATGATGTTAACAAAATATCTAAAGTTGTTTGTGGGATGGAGATGATAAATGTTTGGATGGATGAAGTGTTGGATTTGATCCTAAATGAACCTAGGAAGGACTTGTTTACTGGGCCAAGATAGTGAAGAACATGCTTTTCTCTAAGAGTAATTCAAAATCAAAAGACCAATGTTTGCATGAAAACCATATGACCAAAAGATGCCAAGCACATGTGTGGGGTCTAATTGATTCAATCTTTGCTTAATGGATTATTTTTACCATAAACACACTGTTGGTTAGGTTTTCAACTAAATGTCCAATGTCCTAATTCCCTTTCATCCCACAAAGTGCATTATGAGGAAGTTGAGGAAATCAAGGCAAAGGTTACCTAAAGTTGAATTTAGTAGAAGCAAATTGAGATGAAATCCAAATGTTTAGAAGCCTCTAAGGATATGAATCCCAAGGGCAAGCAATAACATGCGAATTTGTTCAAGGATATTTCTTCTCCTAAAGGGTTTGAGATTTGATGCTCATGTTGAATGTTGGTTTTCTAATGTTTTCGATTAAAGCACTGTGTTTTCAAACAAACTCACATGCAATATAACATCCTAGCTCAATTGGTGCATTTTTCTTGGTGGGCTTGCCTCATGCCCTTCGTAGTAGAAGAGATGATTTTACATGCAACCAAGGACAAAATATAAAGGTATGTTAAGAATGAAGTCTTAACCTCTATATTTTAACGAAGATTGGACATGGCAAGTAACTTCTTGGAATCTAAGTTCCAATGCACCACTTTGATAAAATTGTTGGATAGACAGGATGGCTACTACAAACAAGGTTCTTAATGACACAGCATCGGGGACATGGCACCTTGCGAGTGTCCAAAAATCCACTAAAGGCTTTAATCAATCCTACTAGGGGCTCTTATATGTTTTACGGTAGTACCCCATTCTGAAAGACACTATACGACTAAGGCCTACATACCATGAGGACTTGACAGTTTAGTCTTATCTATTTATATACCGGCCCGAATGAAAAATCGGTTGGAGTCACCTTCAAGTTCTCCTTTCGGATGTGTCTCTTAGGCAGGCCCCTCTAAAGTGACTCAAAGCAGTAAAAATGCATTTTGAATGTTTCTCTTGCACCCTAGATTGCACGAAGCACAAGGGGAGAGGATACGCATTCAAAATGCACCAAAGACAAAATCACTCAACTCAAACACTTTGTTCTTTTTAGCCTTAAAGCAATGATGAGTTCATTTTAAAGCAACAAGATGAAGTGTGAAATTTGTCTTGTTCAATTTTAGTCAAATCCAAAAGCTAGTGAGTTTCTAGGGTTCAGTTTTAATCCAACTTTGAAAGAAAACAATGATATAGTTGGCTTAAAATAGAAAATTAAAGCAGTAAATGAAGGCTCCAAGCATTAAAAAATGCTTAATGAATTTCAGTTTGAATGTCTGATTCTCCAATATTCCTCCAAAGATCACTTCTTATGCTTCAATGTTGTAAGTCCTTTGCGTGAACAAAAGTGCTCCTCCTTCCTCCTTTAATTTCCTATTAAGAAAGAAAATCAAGTTATTCAATTAAAATCATTGTAAGCACTAACTTCAAGTAATAGAATGATTTTAAATGAAATGGCTAATAAGTGAATCATCAATAAATGGATTATCAACAAATAAGTGAATCTCCCCCCTCCTTTGTTTTCCTTCTTCCTTTGCTCTCCTTCATTTTCCTTGTTTTCACCTATCAAGAAAGAGAGAAAAACACAAGAATCAAGTTATCATTTTAAGCCTTTACGTTAAACAATAGAATGACTTTAAATGAAAAAGACTAATGATTAATAAGTGGAGCCTCAATAAATGAATCTTTCATTTATTAATTATGTTTCTACAATTCTGCAATAGAAAGACAAATATTAGTATGAATATCCAACAAGATCCATGATTTTCCAACTAGCATGAATTCAATGAATGCAATAACTTATGCATTTCATGGATCACATCTCCATCTAGTAATCGTCTATCTATGACTTCATTCGGTTAAAAAAAAAAAGATTCTTCATAGAGATATCACTGCAAATAAAATCTTCCAAATAAGAACACCAATCAATGCAAGAGCAACAACAAAAACAACGATATTAATGATAGGAGGCTATTCCCACTTGGCACAACCAAACTAACCAACAACGATATTAAAACTTGAATGATGATCCTCTAAGAGCCCGCCTCAACAATGATCCATATTACATAAATGAGATGTATATTCTTTTAGGCTATTTCGTTGATGCATTGATGATTAAATTTGACAGTTCAAAGTTGACAGCATGAGGATGAAAATGAACTGTATGTAGAGGCCAATGAGTACGAAATATGATCATTGGTGTAGATGCATCTCCCTTTGCACTATGATACCAAATATATGACTTTGTGACTAGGCACAACAACTAATAAATCCCCATGAGCATAAAATGCAATGTAGGTAGTTGGGTGATTCAAGTCGCATGGCTAGGCAACCTCAACTAACCCATGGAATGAGTAAATGGAAACTTAGAAAGAGAGGACTGATAGTAGGAGGATTGAAAAAGTCTCAAAAAACTATCAGGAGGCTTTAAGTCAGTCAATAAAAGTCATTGATTATAGAGATAAGCGAGTAGGTGTGATTGATAGGTGAAAGGTTGATTTGAAAAAGCTTTGGAAACCTCCCATGTCAAATGCAATTGACAGGTGTAAAGTTGAATTCTACAACCTTTCCAACATCCTCCCTGGCTACACAAAAAAAGATGTAAGAAATTATCAAGCAGATGTGTTTGGCAAGTGTAAAGCTGAATTCAACAACCTTTACCTATGGGAAAAAACTTGAAAGCTCCACTTATTTGTTGTTCTTAAATGTGTGAATTTCACCTCCCCTTAATTACCATTTCATACCCAACTCAAAATAGCGAGTCATGGGGAGGGATGATCTGTTCTCCAAACACACAAGTCGCCAAATCATCTCGCCGGTTGCCCCTCTGGCTTATTTATAGCTCTCATTTCATACTATTACTAGACCATTTGTGCATGATGTACGTCAACATTCGCAGGTGTAAATTTAAAGCTCCACCACTCTTTCCAATGTCTGCTATCCTATCCAAAAGGAGATGCGTACATATATATGCAGCATATAGATTACTATTGAATATCACTTATAAAGAGAGTTGAAGAATTAATCTGTATGACAACAATATAGGTGTTGCAGATAGTGCCAAAATGTGAGAGGTTTCACTATGAATGTCACATAGTTTCTAGAAGGGCTATAGAGGTTTTGGTCAAAGAACTAGAGACATTTTGAAACTAGAGCATAATGAGTTGTCATGGATCCACACATGTCCTTAAAAATCATGGCCTACAAAAGATAAGAAAGCCAAAACAAATGCCTAAAAAGATATCATAAATGATAGGCACGATAATATGAAATGATAATGTAACACAAAGTAAGAGGAAAAAAACCAAGCAAAATATTTGCGAATTTTATCCAAATATTTGTATCCTCATAAGCACATTTCAAAATACTTTCATGCATATTGAAAGCAATAGGGAGAACTCAATCTAGTCCTTAACTCTAGTGCCATTTTGTACAATTTGAAAGGAGAAAAATAGAAAATTACTGTCAGACACATTTAAGAATATTAGCTACCAGTTTGAATTCAATCGAAGCTTTCAAGGGAACAAAATTTTCTCCAACTTGACAATGATATCACAATGGATTTGACATCGAACAACATGCAAGAGAGGTGAATAGTGCGACTTGACATAGCAAACAAACATATCACTAATAAGAAGTCATCCCCCCACTATGTGTGCTTGATTTGGTTGATCTAGTTTATACACCATTTAATGCAGCCAACAAATAAATATCACATAGAATCCTGAAGCACAAAAAACGTAAAAATTTGCTTGCATTCAGATTTGACTGAGCCTCTTGTTGATTGATATTCCTCACATATGCCAAGAGTTGGCATAAAAACAATAGTATCAAGCATTGAGTATGTAGTGGCTTTTTTTTTAGCAAATACTGGCTCGGGATGTTACGAAATTGGATGTAGCCTCTAAGACTTGGGATACTATTGTCATAATAGTCTATTTATTAGAGATTCAAGTACTCATCTGATCTCAAGAGATTCAAGTGCTCATCTTTGTATGAATGTGTGTTTATTCAATGCACAAATTCAAGAAGACAGCGAGCCATGCAAACAAGGCACACCTATAGAAAACATACTAATTTAATGCCTATTGACCTTCACTTCTCCCATTTGGTGAGTTACAACAAGTAGACACAAAGTTTTAAATTGAAGATTATGGCTAGGAAGCTTTGATATTCAGGATTGTATTGATAAGAATATTTTCTAAAAAATGCATTGATGCCTTCTCGTAAGATTTCATTGGGGACTTCAGATATACTAAAGCAAGTTTCGACAGGGAGGTGTAAAAGAATCAACTAAGGGCCATAATAATCTGAATGCAGATTGAAATGATAGCATTCAAAGCTCGAGTGGACCTTGTATCCACTAGCATTTACTAGATCATGGTCTGCACACAATTAATGTTCGATAGCATTGCTTTGTAGCATACAAAGATAATGGAAGTCAATAAAAGTTAGATGTGATTGAGATACTGTGAAACCAACGACATGATGAGCATAAATAAAGGCATTACAACAGAAAGAGGGACTCTAGTGCAACAACCAATTTAAATAGCATCTGAATCAATAACTTTAACTATCCACGCATAAATTGCATATCTTCCAACTGCTAGAAATAAAGATTTGATACGGCGTACAATGCTTACTGCTTATTTGAACAAATATCAATCTTATGTAAACATAAAAAAGACAAAGCATGAACAAAAATAGAGACTATATTTCTATCAAATGCATGAAATAAACTTCAGTCCTCCTTCTAGTGCCATTATGTGGATGTCAAAATCTACATTTTGGTTAAAAAAATAACATAGACATGGATGATTAGTATTCAAGCAAAGAAAAACTTCAACATCCCTATGAAATAAATCAACATGCTTCATGATGCAATCAAAATAACAAAGGGTTAGATAAACTAGTTGAAAGCATACAATAAAACATGAAGTAAATCATCTCATAGTGGATTGGTGCTATTGTAGAAAATAGCCCTTTCCCAATCCTTGCTTGAGCTCCATGATATGAAAATGATATGGAATGCTAAGATGATAAATGGACAAAATTAGTTCTCAATTTAAGAGAATGACCTTGCATAAAGATTATGGATCAAGTTGTGGAGGATTTGTTTGAAGAATGATGCCTCTATTTGTAGATTCTCAAATGCTAAGAGTGCTTATGAGAGAGCAATGTGGGATGAAAAACAAGCCAATAAGATAAGGCCACTTTTCGACTTGCTATAGGATGAGGAATGTGCAAGATCTGGGAAATGTGCCCAAGAGGGGGAAATTTCAAATTTGAAATTGTGAGTAAATGCTAAGTTTGACTTGTGCAAGGGACATGTAAGAGACATGTAAGGCCTCTTAAATTCTTTGTTGGGTGTACATGTCCACTTGTTTTTGAATTCAAATTTGAGGGAAGATGCCATGTTGAGTGAAAATGTTGATTTAATAAATCAATAAATTGATTTATTTGTGCAAGTGGGAATATCTAGATGATGCAAGTGGTTAGGATTAGCATTTAATCAAGGATTAGATTAATTAAGCTGATATTAGATGATTGTGACATTCAACTTAGAATTATGGGTTTGTTTAAATTAAATGAGAAGAAATTGATCATTAGATTTAATTAAATAACATTGATCTATTTAATTAAATGGATATCTTTAGAAGATTAATTAATTTATTTAATAACCTTTAGGAGATTGATTAAATAAACCTGATTTATTTAATTGATGAGCGAATGTGATGCATATTGTCAATTTGACGTGTCTATAGTTTCCTTCACCGATCCTCTTGATATTAAATAAGTTGCACCCACCTCAACTTAGCTGTAATGCAGTTCAACAATATCATCAAAACAAGTAACACATATATTTCTGTCCCCTCCATATCTATAATGTCAAAACTAAAAAGTTGGCCTTCACCTCTTTGTATGTGGAAATAGTACATCTCTCTAATATGTGTTACATGCCCCATTTCATTGTCTAATTTTTTTGATAAATGTTCAATTCTTTAATAGGGATGACATTTGGAGGGTTGTTTTGTTTTTTAGGGGACAGTTGCAGACCAAATTCAGGGGTCTATTTAGAAGGAGAAGGTGAGTCTAGCCCCAACATTTTCTCTTCTTGCTGCTTGAATAGATACCTATCGGTCCCAATTATTTGGCAATCAGACATAATCACAACTAAGTTGAATATGATTAAGGCCCTGGAAAAGAAGTAAAACAATATATTGGACACATTATATTAGGCACATACAAAGGAAAAATAGAATTTTAAAAAATAGACAAGAAACAATGCAACCCACTTTAAATCTTGGACATTCCTAAAGGCATAGTGTCTTAAACATACAAGGGACCCTATTTTTAAGGCATCTGAAAACAACAAATCATTGTATTTGGAAGGTAGGGTTCCTATTTGCATATGGTGTTCATCAGATAAGACAACCTTGTATTGCTCAACTTGCCCTTCATCGCTGCCAAATTTTTTGAAGGACAAAAGCTGGAGGACTAGAGAGGGAACGACATCTCCAACATTGATGGAATGAATTACAAATGAATTCAAACTTGGTTGTTTCTTTGCAGCCTACAAAGACAAGTTCAATTGAGGAAAATGTACTTCATCACACCAAATGGATAAAAAGGGTAAGGAAAAAAAAGGCTGCAAATAGATATTTTTGTGTTCAAAAAGATCAATGCATATGTACTTCCACATCTATATGCTTTACCAAGGCCAACCATGTGTGTATACACCTAAAGGCCAATAAAACTAGAAACATAAATAGTAAAGGATATTGGGTGTTTGTTTCTATTTTTGAGAATCCTAAAACTAAAGGAACTAAAAGGAAATGTTCAAGTTTATTACAAAAGAGGAACAAAACAATAACAAAAAATTTGCAGTAGGTATAAGGAAAATGAAATACAAACTTATAGAATTAGGATCTAGAGGCTGGTGGATGGTACCCTCAGAGCCGGACTCCACAATGGAACCTATGGGGTTTTTTCACCAAATCAATCATCAAATCAATTTTGGGGGGCTTTGGAGACCCATCCACAAAGCCTGATTTCGTAGACATAGTTTTGGGACCTTTTAGAGGGAGGACATGTTGCAATTATAGTTGACTTATTGGCACCTCTATTTCACAATAAAAATAAAAGATTAATGTATTGCAACATCCAATGCCAACTGGTAGACAACTTATAAATAATGATAATCTAACAACCATTTTACTATTTTGATTAAATGAAAATGGGTATAACCATTCCACTTTTAATATTGTTGAAACAATAGGAGATGCAACAAGAACAATAGAAATGATAAATGCAAATATATATATATATATCCCCAAATGTATCTGTTTAACTTTGCTCGATTGTTCATATATGTATGCATGCAATTTTTTACTATATTTCTATATATACCTATATGCAGATATTTGTATATGTTGCTATCTGGTGCCTTCATCCTTTTTAATGCAAACAATAGGATATACAATAGCAAGAATGAAAATGATTAAGTATATACATGCATCAAATTTTCCTTTTGTCTACACATTTAAAAAAGCACATATAACCAGATATATATATCCATATATACATATGTATATATTTATTTATATATACACTATCTAAATGAATGTGTATACTATATTTATTCTTGACTATGTACTCATGGCATGCCAAGCAAGGACCTATACAAAAATGCACATAATGTCAAAGGTACACAACGACACGAAGTAAAAATAAGCAGAGGGTGAGAGTTCTGTGAGTCAACAACATGTTTTAAACATTGCAACCTATGAAAATATGCACATAATGTCAAAGGTGCACAACAACAAGAAGGGAAAATAAGCAGAGGGTGAAGGTTCTACAAGTCAACAACATATTTTAAACATTGTAACCTATGAAAATATATATGCAACAAGGGGCTATTCACCACCTTGGAACACAAAAGTAGAATGCAACATCTGGCATTTAGCTATCGGCTATTTGTTTCAAATTTTTGCTAGGATTTTCATCAGCCTAGCTATGAGCAAAATTTCCCTGAACTAGTGGCAAGCTTTTTCCAATAGTCAGTGGTGGGTTTCTTGGGGCTGTTTATGATGACATGGAGTTTTCTAATTACATGGTTTGGTGATGGTGGAGTTGGTTTCCTCAATATATGAAGTAAAATGATGAGTTTTTTCTCATGTGAGGGTTAATGCATCCTGATGTTGTTGCATTATGGTGCTGGAGGAAGTAAATGCAATATTCAATGTTGCAGTATGGGAAAGTATACTCGAAAATGTGTGAGAAAATATATTGATTAAGTTGCATTGTCAAAAGAGCCATTGTGGTCCTTTGGTATTTTTTACTCTTTTTAAATCAAATTCTACATAAATATAGATAAAGATACTGGTACACATTTGTTTCAATATACATGTGTATATATAAATTATTGTTGGATTGTCAAACAAGCCACACTAGTCTTTTTTTTTTTTTTTTTTTTTAGGCTGTGGAATCGGTGCAGCCCCTATAGCTGCTGATCGCGTAAATTTTTAAACGTGGATTTTTGCCCTCCGGTACCACGAGATGGGGGAGACTAGAACTCGTGACCAGCAGAGCCGCAACGGAATTACTTAGCCAACCGAGCTAGGGCCCCCGCCCTTCCAAAAGCCACACTAGTCTTGGTCTGTATATATGGATATATATATATATATTTTTCTATATGTATATTTTTAAATATGAAATGAGGAATTCAGTACATATATATATGCGTATATGTATCTGTCAATGTAAAAGTTGTAAGAAGTCCAAAGGTATAGATCAATGCCATGGCTGCAATTTCTAGTAGTCTACAAAATTTTATAATTTACAAGAGCTAAACCACAAGAATGAACACTTTGTTATAGGGAGCTTGAAACAGATGAGGTAAAAAGAATATAATGAAACATATTGATACAAGACAAACAATCTATGTTAGAGTTGGCTTCTCAATTCTAAATTCAAGCTAAATTATTTGGCACTAAACACTATAGAAAAATAAGTAAATTGTAAAATAACTATTAGGAATATACTTAAGAACTATAAGAAAATAATAGATGATGAAAAAATCAACTTTAAAATATGGAGTATAGAAAAGGAAAACTACAATAATGAACAACCTGTTATGGGGAACTGAAAAAAACAATATCATGAACACTTTGTTATCACGAACTTCAAATAGATGAGTAAAAAAGAATATCATGAAACATATTGATACAAGGCATATAACATGTTCCATCCAAACAAAATAACCACAACAAATTTTTTTAGAATTTTATAAATTAAAACAATCCTTGTTACAAGAACAATAGAATAATCTATTATAGGGAGCTTCAAATAGATGAGTGGAAAATAATATTATGAAACATATTGATACTCAAATAGACGAGGGAAAAGGAATATGATGAAACATATGTTGGTGTAATTAATTAATTAATTATTACACTACCATAAGTTAACTTAGGTCTTGCATTTAATTAATTAAGTCCTAAGTTGCATTATTAGATCAATTCACAAGATAACTCTTACATACATTGCTTGACTTGTATGAATATGTTTAATGTGGGTTCTTGATTATTTTTCATTACCTATGATTCTTAAGAAAAATATGGTAATGAACAGTCTGCTATGGGGAATTGAAAAAAGAGTATCATGAAGAACAATTTATTATGGGGAACTTGAAACAGAGGCAGAGGTGACAATCTTTACAATAGTTTGCTACCAAACCAACACCACAATGGCTCTTTTGAAAATGCAACCTAATAAATATATTTTCTCACACAATTTTGAGTATACTTTCCCATACACAAACACACACATATATATACATATATATACATATATATACATATATATACATATATATACATATATGTATACATATACATATATATACATATATGTATACATATACATATATATACATATATGTATACATATACATATATACATATATATATACATATATACATACATGTATTCTAAATTCAAGCTTCATTATTTGGCACTAAATATTATAGACAAATAGGGAAACTGTAAAAGAACTGTTACAAAAACATACATACATACATAGATATATACATATATATACATACATATATATACACATATATATACATACATATACATATACATACATATACATATACATATATATACACATATATACACATATATATACATATATACATATATATAAATATATATACATATACATATATACATATATATAGATACATGTATACATATACACAAATTATTATACATACATACATACATACATACATACATACATACATACATACATACATACACATATATATATATATATATATATATATATATATATATATATATATATATATATATATATATATATATATATATATTGTGTTGCCAAAAAATGTATAGTTCACATTTTTAGCTCACTTGAGTCTTTCTAATGGAATTTGGCTTGATTTTGCTTGGGTTTGATGTTGTAATGTAATCAAAACATTCACATTAGGTCCTAAATATTCAAATTATGGTGTCTCGTGAAGGTGTTGTGAAGTGTTGTAAAACATTTCTACACTTTTGTAGACTCTATTAATTACAATTCACCTAAATAACCACCTTTTTATCACTTATTAAGTCCTATTTTGAAGTGTTGTAAAGTCTTGTAATAAGATTTCACACTTTTCTAGGCTTAATTTCATTAATTCAACCCTTTTTCATGTCTAAATGACCCCTTAATGTACTTTCTGACTATTTTCAAGTGTGTTTTTGAGGAAACTTCCATTGGACAAATTTTAATGCCCTAAAATTCCCAACACCTACTTAATTTTCTCAAGTGGGTCCAAGTCGCCCATAGGGGTGACTTAGTCCTTTTTGACACAAAACTCAAAATAATTTCAAAATTCTAGCAAGAATTTGTCCTCTAACCCTTGAGGTCAGCCTGTGATGTGTTACTTTTAGGAAATTTTACTTAAATCATGTATAAATAAGGATTTTTTTACCTCATTTTACATCTACAATCCCCTCATTCACTTGCATTCACTAAACATCAAATATCATTTGAGCACTTTTCATCAAATCAAGCATTATCAAGTCAATCTATTGGAGTTCTTCATGGAATATCTTCAAATTTTAGCATCAATGGTGTGGTAAGTTTATGACATTTGCATTTTCATGTTATCTATTTATCACTATCTTTCCATTTCATTTCATTATCTAGGGGTTGATTACCAAAGTTGGGTTTTACAAGGCAAACCCATATTCTATAATCCTCAACCATTTCCCCCCTTTTGCATGTAGATTTGTCAAGAAATAGGTGTTGAAAAGTGATCAAAATTTTCATAAGATCAATCAAGTCAACATCCTCTTATTTCAAGTTTGGAGAGAATTTCTACCCCATTTTCTGTAGGATCAAGTACAGACACCCGTCAGGGAAAGTAGTGTAGACATGAGACTTCAAGATTTTGTCCCAAATTTCTTGAGATTTGTAGGAGGACTAAGTCACCACCAGGGGCCAATTAGTCCTACTTCTAGGCCTAAAAAATGATTTTAACATTTCTAGATACCCATTTTGTAGATTCTTGTTTTGGTAAATTCTCCTAAAACTGGGACTAAGTCACCTAGACTGGCCTAAGTGTCCCAATAAATTTTTTAGGATCCTAGAATCTCCCAACATCAAGCTTCAGATCCCAGGTGCTCCTCTTTCATTATGTTATGTTATTTCAACATTTAGTTGCATTCTTAGGCATTCTTGCATATCACATTGTGTTTTCAAGCATTTCATAATTCTTAGGTTTGTCATTCCATTTTCAGAGTATTGCATTTGTACATCTTAATTAGACATAATTGCATCTCCTTTATATCAATCCTTGAGTGCTAAACACATATTTTTAACCCTATTCCTTCCCTTTTAGGTGAAAGATCCTAGAAGGGTAAGTGTCCAATAGGGTTACCAAAATCTTTTTTTACATTTTGGTGAACTTGCATCTTTTGAACATATTACTTTCTGATTTGACAAGTACATCCTAGGTTTAAGTTGCATTGCATTTTTCATTGATCAAATTGCATCTTAGGGTTTCAACGTTGCATTAGTAAAAAGTTCATTTAGTTTGCACTATTACATCATTTTTGTATCACAAAACAAAAAAAAATTGCATTTTCATACTGTACCTTCATTTGTGTATCTGGAAGACATAGAATTGTATTTGAAAATTATGAAAAAACACAAAAAAAATCATCAGTAGGACTAAATTGCCACCTTGGGTGACTTAGTCCTTTTGCATATTTTACATTGCATTTTCTAGTAATTTCTGGGTAATTTCTATATTTCTATTTTCTGGTATTGCATTTCTATTTTAGTTTACAAAATTATTGATTTTTGCATTTTCTTTGTCCTAGATTGCATTGCATTTACACACATCCCATCTTTTGTGGTACTTGTATGAGTGTTTGGTGCCCCATTGATAATACCTTAGTGATATGAAGTTCTAGAGTCATGGCTTCCTGCAATAGCACTTTCATTGTGGACCTTGGGATCTCAAGAGCTCCTACTCCTAGTATTGACAATGGTGCATTAGGAATGGACAATACACTTCCATGTCTTCACCTTTCCATACAATGAATGTTGACACACAAAACAATTCCATTTCGCAAGACAAGGTCATTAGTATTTGTTACAATTTTTCACACTTACAATAGGACTTGTCTCTTGAAAACATCACCACTACCATACCTGCAATAGAAAACCTTCATCATTTGATCAAAAGTGATGATGGCTTACAATACATGAAACAAATTGCTGAAATATACAATAAACATGCTCTTTCCACATCCCAATCAACAAATATAGTTGCAAAGCAAGGAGGACCTCACATTCCTCCCCCTTCAACCATAGCATCCATACCAACTTATACCACTCCTTAGGTTACAACAACTATGTAATAGGTTAATCATGTGGCTCCTTCTTTCACAATTTCAACTATCATTACTATTTATTTTGTGGCATCACAAATCCCTTCCACAACCTTCAGCCCTCTTAGTCTTCCTTTCACTTCCCCTAACATTACATATACTTCGTCACCCTTTTCTCTTCCACCTCAAACCACTTACCCTGACCCTATCATTACACAACTCCTTAACACTGTTTCATCCATGCAACAACAATTTTCCACCATTAGCCAAGGTCAAAATGTTCCACCCACATATCATGTTCGTAGCAACCCCTTATCCTTAGAAATATTACACAACCCAATGCCCAAAGGGATTGAAATGCCTAGGTTTGAGAAATATGGAGGTAAAACAAACCCTATCAACCATGTCAATGCTTATACACACTAGTAGAATTTGGCAAATAAATGACTACGTGACTAAAAATTTTAGTCACATGACTAAAAATTTTAGCCATGTGACTAACACTAGTAGAATATTGCAAATAAATGACTAATTTGGTCATTTATAAGTGACTAATTTGGTCATTAGGTAAAATCAAAACTAAATGACTAAATAAATGACTGATATCAACAAATAAAAATGACTAAATAAATGATTATTACTCCTCTATTCTTTTTTCCTTCGAATTTGATCATAATCCATAGAGTTTAAACCCCCCTCACATGACCCCTACCTAAGCTTGTTCCCCTCCCAAGGGAAGGTTCTTATGCATTACTCACCTATTTGCCACTGGAAACACCACTTCCTATTCGACTTGCATGTGTTAAGCATGCCACCAACATTCATCCCGACCTAGGATCAAACTCTCAATAAAATTTAGAGTTTCATTACTTATTACTTATAGCTCCCTTCTTCGTGAACGAAATTGATTCATGAATTATCTATCAACTATATATAGATTCTATTAAGTCATGTATATAATATTATTATATTATATTAATAATATATTATATAATATTTATATTATAATATAATATAATATATTATTATATAATATTTATATTATATTTATATTATAGTATAATATAGTATAATATAGTATAATATTTATATTATAATATAATATAATATTATATTTATATTATATTATATTATTAATATTCCATTTCAATTTTTTTGCATAATGGGTGCCATAATTTTTAGTTTACCGTCAATAATTTTCATTATAATGAACATACTCTAAACCCCTGTTTGAAACCTTATTTTCAGGCTACAGCTCGCCAAATCGGAGTAGTGAAAGGTCAAAACCAATGAGGAAGAGTTTGGAGGGGCTGAAACCAATAGCAGCGGGGAAAGTTGCAAAATCTCTAGGTGAAGGATGCTCTAATATTAAAACCTAAATGTGCCCATGAGATGTCACTTGATTATTTTTTCTTGTTTCCATCTAAGCCTATGGTATGTGAATCTCCAAATAAGCTAATAAATAATTTTTAGTTCCTTTGATCCAAATCTAAATTTTCCTTGAGGCTTAATGTAAATCTGCTAGAATGTATCTGATTGCAATGAAGATGTTGAGCCACATCAATACTCACTCCTGGAAGCGCAGATCTTATTGAGAAGATTGGTGGTTGAATACCAAATGCACATATACCCTTGTACATGTTGCTTCTTCACATCCCAATTAGGTTGGTGGCTTTGGAGTTGGTTTGACGGTTGGGATCAGCTGATGAAGAGTTTGGGGTGATTGGGAAAAGAGACCTATTGAAATTTTCCTTGAGTGCTATTGAAACTTTCCTTGAGTATTAATCTTTTTTCTTTTGAGCATATATCTTCCATAAATTGTGCTGATATGTTCTTTAAACCTCTATTTTTACTTAAGGAAAAAAGATGAATTTTCTTTGAATATAGTTGATGTGGGCATGAAGGTCAACCATGAACACCTAGTGATCAACTATATATGTAAATTGTAATGCAATAAGGGTTACTGATGTGTAAAGTACATGCAACCCTCATCCACTAAACCTGCATGACTGCATGCACCTAGAACCCAATATAAAATTGATTCCATAGACAACCTATCATAGCTACAACAATTAAATATAAAAGAGTACGAAGGTTTAAATAAGCTCCCCGATTCCATTGGCAAGCTGTCACAATTGCAACACTTGAGCATAGAAGGGTGTAAAATTTTAAACAACCTCCTTGATTCTATTAGCAACCTGTCGCAACGGCAACACTTGATCATAGAAGATTGTAGAGGTTTAATTTTTAAATAACCTTCCTTAATCCACTGGCAACCTGCCACGTCTGTAGTACTTGAAAATAGTAAGTTGTAGAGGTTTAAATAACCTCCTTGATTCGATTGTCAACCTATCACAAATGTAGCACTTGAACATAATAGGAAGTTTGAAAGGTTTAAATAACCTCCTTGATTCTATTGACAATCTATTGCAGCTTTAGCATTTGAAACTAAAATATTGGCATGGTTTAAATAACCTTATTGATTCCATTGGCAACTTGTCACCGCTACAACCTTGAACATAGAAGGGTGTGAACATTTAAATAACCTTCCCGATTCCATTGGCAACCTGTCACAACTACAACACTTGAACATGGTAGGGTATATATTATTAAATAACTTCCTTCATTTCATTGGCAACTTGTCACAACTGTAGCACTTGAACATAGAAATGTGTAAAAGTTTAAATAACCCCCTTGATTCTATTGGCAACCTATCACAGCTGCAACACTTGAACATAGAAGACTGTAGAGGTTTAAATAACCTTCCTAATTCTATTAGAAACCTGCCATAGCTATAGCACTTGAACATAGAAGATTGTAGAGGTTTAATTAACCTTCTTGATTCCAGTGGCAACCTATCACATCTGCAACACTTGAAAATAGAAAGTTGTAGAGGTTTAAATAACCTCCCCAATGCCATTGTTAGTCTCTCACAGCTACAACACTTGAATATAATAGGAAATTTTAAAGGTTTAAATAACCTCCTTGATTCTGTTGAAAATCTATCATAACTACAACACTTAAAAATAAAATATTGTCACAATTTAAATAACCTCCTTGATTTCATTAGCAACCTGCCACAACTGCAACACAACACTTGAACATAGAAGGGTGCAGACATTTAAATAAGCTCCCTGATTAAATAGCCTCCTTGATTCCATTAACAACTTGTCACAACTACAACACTTGAACATATAAGGGTGTGGACGTTTAAATAAGCTCCCTGATTCATTTGGAAACATGTCACAGCTGCAACAATTGAACATAGAAGGGTGTGGACATTTATATAAGCTCCCCGATTCCATTGGCAACCTATCACATCTGCATCACTTAAAAATTGTAGGGTGTATAGATTTAAATAGCCTCCCTGATTCATTGGCAACCTATCACAGCTGCAACTTGAACATAGAAGGGTGTAAAAGTTTAAATAACCTCCCTAATTCCATTGAAAATAGAATGTTAGGATGTGTTCCAGAGTGATTCATTAATTCAAATATTTTGAGAGGTTCCTTGAAAAATTCATTTTGTGCACATTCTGCAATCAATCATTTCATTCCATGAGATGACATCTCTTTGAGGCATTCTGTCAAACAATTCAAATGTTTTGTGTATGATTCCACATCTTGCATATATGTCTACTAGAGCATATCCAACTATAACATCTAACAAAAATTCCCCTACCATTATGCTTTGGTGCATGTTCATAGCCCATCCCAAAGCTCCCATTTTCGCACAAGCAGGGAGGACTCTAGTATTTTACTCGTGGAAATTTTATAAAAATTATATAACAATTAGATAAGAACCCTTTGCTATTGAATAATTGACTAAAAATTTGAAAATTTTAGATATTTGCATTTGATATACTTATATTCATGTTTCTTTACAGGTTTCTAAAGGCCTTATGCAAAAGTTTGGACCTGATAGGGTTCTTGATACCCCAATCATTGAGGTTTGCAAGTTTCTAAAGCTAAAATGTGCTAATTGAAATCCTGTCAAAAGACTTTTTTCCTTTATATCTTTTATTATTCAAATATATAGCCAATTTATGTTTGCATGTATTCTGCCATTGCAGGTTGGTTTTACTAGCATTGGTGTTGGCGCAACATATTATGGAGTGAAACCCATTGTGGAGTTCATGACATTCAATTTTGCTATGCAGGTTGGTGTTTTTACTACTATTTAAGTGTTTATCTTTTGGTTCTAAATGCTATTTTGTTTGTCACATAATTTTGTACTCTGGTTTTGTTTATTCGAGTTTCATTTATAATATTTTGTTCACTAGGTAGAGTAATGATGTGATCTACATCACTGTTGTGCCCTTCCTATTGTGTCCATGTTACCATGGCAATAAGTCCACAACTAGAAAATTGGTTGCATGCCTTTATCCATAGGAGTTATTACTTACCACCTTATAATATTGAATATCCTTATATTGAATTACGTTGGCAATATAAGAAAATAATGGAAATTATCTTTGAATAGCTTGGATGAGATTCAACTATTCCACCTAGTACCTCAGTGACTTGTTTTCAATTTTTTTTCTCTTTGGAGAATGAATACATCTGATTGACTCCTTTTCTATATTCCTAATTCTGAAATGTTTGTCCTAGGCCGAGACAATAAATCTAAATAAATTGTTGTAGGTTCTATCTTATTAATCCTATCATTATACAATCACCTTGGAGTTTGGATGCACAATTCATATATATATATTATATATATATATGTGTGTGTGTGTGTGTGTGTGTTTCAGACATGTCTATTTTTTATCTAGCCAGTTTCAAACTTTCAAGTCTATATAACATTGTATTTCAATATTTTGTAATAGATGGTAAACACTTTTCCTATTCAATCATGGTCCACCGATAGGTGTCACTTCCTCTGATGCCTTTAGCATTTTATCGTTGCATCGGGGGAACTAGGTTTTATGTTGACTGGATAGCCTTTTATTATGTTGAAATTTGTGTTGTGAGCTACTTTCATCGGTCTATCAGTGGAGCTATGAGGGTAGTTCCCTTGATGTAGTAATGTTAGGCTGATAATGTCACTATCGTCCTAACATTACCACATCGGGGAAACTCCCCTCATAGCTCCATCGATAGACCAATGAAAGTGGCTCTATATGTGTGTGTGTGTGTATGTATATATTATGTGTCTGCATATGAAATCTTCTTTCTACAATAATATCTCATATTGCTACAGTTTTAAGACTTTAGTTAATTACATAATATTTAATAAATGAGTCATAATGGACTACCTTCGGTGGATCATGTGCAACATTCCTTTGTTATATATTTCACTTTAACATATTATTTTCTGATCTTGATTCCGTTTAAATCAGATTTATTTTCCTATTCTACTAATTACTAATATCCCTATACTAGACTTATAAATTTTCTCAAAGGAACCTTAAATTTTCAATCTCCCTTAAATGTATCTACATTTCTTCAAATTGAATTCAGGATTGGGTGCATCATTTCTCAACATACTAAAAATGGAATTCAATTTCAAGAGATGCTTCCACCGAGTTGCATTTGTGGGAACAAGGAAACAGGAATTGAAATAATGGATGCCAAAGAGAACCCTTTAATATTCTAGGAAAGTAGGATGGGAACAAGAGGCACTGCAATTCATAGAGATGTACTTTACTAATGTTTTCCAAGTGTCATTGTTCTTCACTAATTTTCTATTTCAAAATATACATTGACTCAATAATCAACCTATGGCACATTCATTATAATGTCAATACATAAATACCATGTTGATAAACCATATTATGAGTTGTAACCAATTAAAAATTTAGGAAAACCTTTAAAAAAGAATTTGCTGCATATTTTTTGTTCCTTTTGAAAAAAAAGGAAGATCAAAGGCTGCTCATAGAATGAGAGATATGGATTTGAAAAAAGTAGCAATGCAATTTGAAGAACACAAATATGCTTAAAACAGGTGCAACCAACATTTTTAATCCAATTCAAATAGATTATCAGCCAAAACTGTCCATAGAATAGTTAAAAAAAACCATCCCTAGACTTTGATATTAACAGCTAATATCAGCAACAACCACAACCTCAAGAATAATAGCATACAAAAGAAAGATGGGAAATAGAATCCTCCACGCATCCCATCTATCTATCTATGTGGAAGAGTAATGAAGAATCTAAACATTAAGGTAGGAACCCATATGACATGAGCCTCTCCAACCCACAAAAATTGTGGTTCAATAAGGCAAACAAAAAATAATTAAATATAATAGAAACAAACCAATAGGGCCTAAATTTTTGGAATCAATTTTTCTAAAACCACAAAAGAAACTCACTGAAAATCTTCTTTCAGATCTTGAAAAATAGTGATTGGTTAACAATGCTAAATATAATCCAAGTTGAATTTCTTTAGAATCTGGACCAATAAAATTGATTCAAGAATCCATCTTGGCCACCTCAATAGAACATAAAACATATTTTTCAGTGGTGGGGTGGCCTTTCTCCTTGAACAGGGATTCCAACCCTACACAATCAATTCCCTATCCCATACACCCTTTTCCTACTCATCCCAGCTTCAATAATTCAAGGCTTAGTTCCAATTGATGAAAGAACTCAAACTAAGGAGAATATAAATGAAGTATAAATAAAGTAATAGTAGTAAATTAATGGGTGAATTTCAAATAAAATGATATTATCTTAATCACTTGTAGTGAGCAACCACTACTAGAGAGTGACTAAAGAAAATAGAACTTACTTAGTTGCAAATTTGATCATCCAAAGAAAGTGCCCCTATCACTACCACTAACCAAAGAAAGTGCCCCTATCACTACCACTAACCTGCAAACGTGTCATCTTAAGCCCAAATCCCAAAAGACATTAGAGAAAACAAGACAAACGTATTGATATGGATACAATTAATGGCTACACTTGTGATAGTGCATCAATTTCATCATATTAGACCCAATAATTGTTTGGTAATCATGCAATTTACTATATGAAACTTCACAAATCCAGCATGTTAGAACTACCTTGTTTTAACCAAAAACTTGTTTTTACTATTCTTCAGCATATACATGCTCAACCTTTTCACTCAGTTCAACTTCACTCTTAATTTGTAATTTAAGTGAACTAATCTTGGAATTCTTGACTTCTTAAAATTGTTCCAAGAGATCCTCCAGTTTCTCCTTGTGAGTATACACACCATAACTTCCTTTGGTATGTACCCATGATTTTTATGAACTTCTTTTCAACTGCTACCCTATTTTTGCACTTGAAATTCTAGAATACCCAAGTTCAAATTGTCTAGGTTACACATTCTTTCCACGTTTCCCATTCTAAACTGTCAACTCAGTACTCAAAAGTGCAAACATCTATGCCTATATCAGAGGATGTTGAATCTTCAAGAGTGTCAGCATTAATTTTTCATAACTAACATATGTGTTCTCTAAACTCTATCAAAATGATTCAATTTGATGATAATTCAACCTCAACTAACTTAATGTATCAGCACTCCAGTTCCTTCTAACTATTTATTACAAGGTTAAAGATTGGTGCAAAACAATTTTTTCTGCAATTGGCACCTAAACAACTTAGAATAGGTGCTGGAGATGAAGCATGTCGGGGTGAATCTTAACATCAATCAAAATTAGCCCTGTTGGTGTTGCTGTATGAAATTCAATGACTACAGTGTTGGCTGTAGTTGATTGTGTGAAGAGATCTGAAAAATGCTAATTAGTAATTTTTGATAATGTTGAGATGTTAAATTATGTATAGCATGACTATATGAATAGGCAGGCTCAAAGCAATGTGAGTAGGTAATGATATCACTCCTAGCACAAATGACTGAATGAGTGGGAAGGAGTTGTTAAGGCACCTAAAATGTGTCAAAGGCACAAGTTGTGGTGACACTTTATCTGTTCTAAAGCTCTTGGGTGTAACATAGTCATACACTATGGAAACTTCAAAAATTGTATGGTGGCACCACATATTAGCCATAGAAATTCTTAGGGCAACCAAAATAGCTACACAAAACCTGACTGGGTAAGATAACCTTCTAAGGTGCTGTAAAATAAAATGATAAACCAAAACATGCTTAGGAGAGGAGAGTGGACAAGAGGCATGACAAATCTACAAAAAGTGGGGATGTTGCTTCTAGGACCATGAGGATGGATTACATGACATGAATGCGCTTGCAAAAAACTTGTTGTATGGAGTGATCTCATCATTGGATTCCACTGAGTCCCCTAATATATTATCCTTCTTTTTTAACCTACTTCTTGTAGTGGGATCCAAACTGGAGCTCATTTGATGGGCAACAACAAGTGGGATATTACGGTCTATAGTTGCATCAATACCCATTATCTTGTCAATGATAATTCATCCCCATTTACGTCACCATTCAGAACTTTTCCATAGTAAATGCATTCAAATCTCTTTTTAGAGTTGGAAATTTCCATACAGTGGTTCCATGAGGAATCCCTTCCTATTTTTTGCATGATTTCTATTATGAGACTTTAATGTTTACTGGAATTGGGTTTTTGTACGTAGGGTTTGATGGAAGAATGAACTATCTTAAAAAAATTGAAATACACTCCAAAACATTTGAAAATTTCTCCAGTCCTTGCTTGTAGGTAAGGAGGATATCACATGCTCATCCACTATTGAAAATTTATTATTGTTTAAATAATTGTCTTTCCCCTACCCCTCAATTAATTTTCCTATCAATATTTGTCCTTGCCCCAGCCCCCAAGACTAGAAACTAATATATTTTGTGATGATGTTCTCCTCTATCAAAACCCAAAAATAAAGAAGCATAAAATTCAAGTTTTTGGGTGACTTATATAGCTGCTGCAAGGATTGCAGTCCATGGACTTGTTGGGTTCACCTAAAATCCAGCTCAAGACACCTCCATTATAAATTTGGTTGGAATTCCAAGTCTTGCAAAGCTTGCGAGTTCCAAGTTGAGTCTTGCAATCATGCTTAGAAATACTATCTGATGTTGAAATGATTGTGGTTACTTCTGTTCTAACTGCTAAGTACTATTGTCTCTGCTTATTGAAGATACATGGGGATTGCTTTTTTCTTATGTAAATATTAGAAACAAAAAATGTTTCATTGCAACATTCCACTTCTCAATACCCGAGCTTAAGAATTAAAATATTATGCTCATTTCTGTTGGAGAAGAATTCTGACATAATGGTCATATTAATTGCTAGGAATCAAGGTACAAGGTCCCACTGCTTTTATTTTCTTTGAAACCTATTAAATAATAAGAAACAGTCAAAAAAGCAAGGATGGACTGTGGATGAAATATATGTGCACTGCCATTGTAAGGTGAAACTCTTTGGTTTTGGGGATGTAGGTTTAATTGTGTACCATTGGATACATATTTAGAGCATGTGGCTCGACAACTATAACATGTTTGTTAATTGAAATTTGAAAAAAGAAATAGGAAAGGCGGGAGAACAAACAATTTACATGATATGCTCTATCTAATGGGTACAAAAATACCTATTGCAATTTTTAGTGTCATTGTTGATTGCTTTACCAAAATATGTTCATTATTGAACTGCCTTTAATTTTGTCTTCAGCTGTGTAGTTGAAACAAGTTTCTCATGTCCTAGACGTGATTGCTGCAACACTTGACATCATAATATAAGTCAAATTCCTTCAGTGCAAAAAACTTAACTTGAATGTTGAATAACTTTTAAGGAAAACATTCTACTTGAATAATAATAAATTCTGATAAGACAATGAAATTTTGTTGAATTGAATGCTATGAACTAAAATCCTTAGCTGTGATATTTGGTCATATCAAACAAGGGAGTTTATCTGGCTATGAGAAAATTTTGCTGGTGTAAGTGGTCTGGACATTTTCCCTACCCGATCTAATTTATTGGTATGAAACAAAATTCTTCTAGTTCTTGTTGGCTGATGGGTTTGATTTGTAGATTAGTGGTTATGAATAAAGATTTTTTTTTTTAAGGACAATCAGAAGCCATTACTAAGCTGGCTATGTGCTGGGTGTGGTGTATGCCAAAGTAGAGTGAATTTGATAGAAGAGATACTCCTATATTGCTCACTCCATAACATAATTTTATCTAATCATAGAGACAGACAAAAATCTGATTGGCTAGTTGCATATATATATAACCAAATTTTATCTACTCCAATATATATAGATGGATTGAGAGAGAGAGATATTTATGTGAACTTGTGATCCCAGACCATAGGCTCTGCTATGATCTTGTGGACATAAATTTCAAATTCAAACAATAAGATGAAACGTATTTTGAATCAATGACCATAGGCTCTGCTATTCAGAAAGTTGGGGGGGCGCATGAAATGTATTTTGAATGAATGACCATCATTCAACATTTGTTGGTGGAGACACCGATTGCTGTTGATTTGATGCAAACATGGCCACAAAGCTTGGAGTCATATCTTCTAAAAAAAATTTCACCATTCAAAATGAAAGTGTTTTGGATTGGTTGTATTAGGTACACCATCTCCTTTACTCATCATGAGTGATCAATAATACTAGGTTTCTACTGTTCTGTATAGGTAAATGTGTGTTATGAGGTCAACTTGGAATATTTTTTTATTTCTTGCTTGAGTGGGAGATGTCAGACTGAATCTATAGTTCTGGTGTGTTAGTTTCACATTAGTTAAGCCTCTTTGATGATGACTAGGCACAATGAAATGAGTGAAATGATCTGATTTAGTTAGCTTTTATGAGACCAAATTAATTTATGAGACTGTAATTCTGAACTTTTTATTGATATTAATTTTGATTTATCAGAGAGGATTGAGTAATCTTGAAATATCTTCCACATTCTCCCTAACACTAGCATCCACTAAACTGTCACATGACCATACCGCTACCCCTTTTGAAATATAATGTAGTTCTCATCTTCTAACACAAAAAAATGGAGGCATGTTGAGGAACCTATATTTCCTTATGACAACCTTTTTCAAATGTGTTTTCATTGTTCCACCATATCTTCCGTACCAACAAATTCTATGTCACTCAACAACAAACTCAACTATCATTTTCTAGTTTCTCATGCATTGACAATGACAACGTTCTATTTATCATGGAAGGGACTCTCTCCTTTTCACAAAATAAGCATAAATTTTTTCAAAAAAAACATACACTACTCTCTTTATAGGAATCTTTGCTCAAGATGCTATCATATTCTTGGGCACTCCACATACACTACCCTCTCTACATGAATCAATGCTCAAGATTTTATCATATTCTTAGCACTCCAATGTGGAGTCACATCTAGTCCTCTTGTAACACAATTAAATTATAAAACTAAAGAAAAAAATATATAGATAAGAAAATGTTATTTAAGGGAAGAAAACTAGTCTATATATTAAATAAATGACGATTAGAATATATAAATTAAATGAAGCTCATCAACACCCTACAAATTTTAAATATAATATGACACCTATCTAGAATTTCTTGATAGTAGAATAACTAATATTGACACATCTACAATTCCTATTGGAATATCTACAACTCTTGTAAGCACTTATTTTCCATGTGCATAATTCAATTATGTACAATTTTAACACTCTCCGTACAACTAGAATTTACTAAAATATCACATGACCACACCACTACCCCTTTTGAAATACGAAGCATTTATTTTTTTCCAACACCAAAAAAATGGAAGCATGTTGAGGAACCTATATTTCTTCCAACTACCTTTTCTAAAGATTGTTTTGTGATTCCAAAAGCTGCACATTATTAGAAATTTTTTATTGGTTTTTGAATCTAAAACAATTGTTTTGTGGTTTTTTGCAGATTGGATTTGGTTCGCTTTATTTTAACCAAATAACTCATTCGTTAGGGCTTCATTGACAAATAGACACAAATTGTGCAAAATCTTCAGGTATGTCTTCTATGTAACAAACCTGTTTATGAGCATATATAAAATGCCATTCATGTGTATTTTAGCGTTGATGTGGCATCACATGATTGGTTGCTTTGCATATATTGTCTCCTCAAGTCACTTTGTCTCTCGTCTTGGCTACTTCCATATGTTTTTCATTTAAATTTACTAGCATTGATTTTACAAGAATGAGAATATTTGAAGGATTATGCTCACATGTTTTGCATTATTCACATGTGCTTCTACTTTTGAAAGGATTGTGCTCAGATATTTTGCATAATTCACAATTTAGTCTCCATGTCTGCTTCTAACACCCACTATTGTTTTTTTCACACCAAATGATACAGAGCTCTTTTAAGCATGAAAGGACATGTTCGATTTAAGCTCAATGCACAAATTGATTATAGTTTCAATAAATTTAATGTTGTTGTCTTCATTCTTTAGATTAATAAGCTCAAATTTTAGAAATACATATTTTTCATTTGTCATTTTTTTGATAATATGCAATAAATTGCAATGATTTTGTTCTCTGCTTTGGGTTTTATGTTTCTAAATTAAAATCATATGAATGCTTGATGTGGAATATTTTTAATTTATATCTTATTGCCTTATCCTAAAGAGATTCCAAATCCAATCACATGATTGATTTATTTTTAGATCAAGGGAATACATTTTGTTTAATTATGGGTGGTCATTATCAACACTAACAACTTTAAAGTCATAACTATTGGTCCAATATTGATAAAAATATTGGGCATTATATAAAAAACTACTATCACAACTATTGAAATATGCTCAGACACTGGGTCCTCTCCCCTAGAAGAAAAAGAAAAGGAAAATAAAAAGAGGAAGGTAGTTATTTTAACGTAATATTTCTTTTTAATCTTCGAATGTCTAAACCAGATACACATCGAGTATCCGTCCTCCAATTTCCATTAACATGGTGCATGTACATTGAGTATCCATCCATCTATTTTAATTTGAAATCCCCGAAGAAAGGAGGAATTTTTATTCCTAATGAATAATAAATTGCAAGTGAAAACGACAGCTTGTGGGAATGGAAACTGCGTAATGGCAGGGTCCATGATTGAGCAATTGGTGCTTGAAATATTATTACATGTCATGAGTTCTTTGGACTATGGGAGCTTCTGTAGCCTCTCCATTACTAATTCTTCAATGCATTGTATTGCAAACGATGACAAAGATTGGAAAGTCCTCTACCAGAAGGCAGAAAATAGGGAATTGGAGAGTTAACTAAGGGAAAAATAGCCACAACGAAGGAAGCACATCCCCCTTGTTTTGCAAGAAATTCAGTACTCTTATAAATCCAATGCCAGGGTTCATTTTTGTAGGGATAGCTATCATGCGGATTATTTCAGAGGGCGTGGGCATTCGCAGGAAGACGTATAATTTCAAACCAGGTATGCGTTTCCGGTGATTTATCTCTGTAGAATATAGATTTACCCTTATTTTTCCCTGATCTTGCTTGGTTATTGGTTTTAGAGCTTTTCTCATTACAAGTGATAAGTTAAATGTTGATAGTATCTTTTCCTCCCAAGTGGCCCTTTCCACATGCTTTCTTTGAACTTTCCTTGCACATACCTTTGTATTTCCCCATTGTTATTTGGACACTCACTTATGCTAATACCCCACTTGCTCATCCATTTGATATTTTGTTTCATCCACGTGCTCTTTCTTCTATCTAATTTTTCATTAGCTGCCATTTTTGGCCAGCAATGAGTCTCCATGTTATCTAGTCTTCTTAGATAGCTTAGCAACTGAAACATAGCAGACGCTTCAACAGGGAAAGCCCCGGCCTCAGCTAGAACAATTTCGTAAGGGACAGTAGATTTAATCCTGAGACTATGTGTGATTAAATGTTTTTGTAATCTCTCTATCTGTCTCCACTTTTTTGCTGAGGTGTTGCTACCCCAAACTTCACATCCATATAGTACCACTGGAACAACTAAAAGCCCAAAAAGAGTTTTCTTTGTCTTCCAATCCCATAACTCGGCCCTTCTGCATCTATTTTGCAATGAGTGCAAAGCTTTCCATCCCCCTTGTATCCTCTTTGCTCTACATGTTTCCCAACTGAGTTTGTTGTGGAAATCAAGGCCAAGATACTTATATTCATTGACCACCTACAAGGGGTTGCCTTCAAAAACAAATTCCCTATGAAACTTCTTTCTCTTCAAGGTAAAGATCATGACCTTAGTTTTGGTAGTGTTCACTTGCATCCCCACCTGATGACAAAAGAGCTCTAGCGCTTTTAAGTGTTCCTTCAAATCTTGTGTTGTTTTTGCCATTAAGACAAGGTCATCTGCATATAAAAGCAACTTTATAACACAATTGGTCAAGTAGACCCCACCCCCTCCAAACTTATCGATCCACTCCTCTAATTTGTCAATGTATATCCCAAATAATGTAGGGGTAAAGGGCATCCCTGCTTGACCCCAATATCACTTCCAAAACATTTTGAAAATCCTTGTTTGGTTCGAATTTTGGCCCAAACCTGCTCATACAGCCTATGGACAGCAGCTCTATAGTGTATTGGAATTTCCAATTCTTCCATCCTACTCCATAATTTGCTCCTAGGAACCGTATCAAAAGCTTTCCTAAAGTCAACAAAGCAGCAAAAAACCTCCTCTCCTTGTTTATCCCAGACCTTCTCGATCAAGTGTCTAAGAGTCATGCAATGATCAATAATAGAATGTTTTGGCCTGAAGCCTGCCTGCCCTTTTGTGCACTTTCCCTCCTTTTCCGCCCAAACACTGATCTGCTTTTCTATCATGCTCCCAAAAAGTTTACCAAAAAGAGGGTTGATCATTATAGTGCGGTAATTTGAAGGGTTGTTGATGTCACCACCTTTGAGCAGGGGGATGACAACACTAGTCGTCCAATTTGTTGGAAACCCATACTGAAGGACCTCATTGAATATTTTTTTAATATGAGGCGTGAGAGCCTCCACTCCCCATTTTAAGTGTTCTGCCTATAAACAATCTATGTCACGAGCTTTACCCATTGCCAACCTTTTTATTCCTTCTTTAATGTTATCTGAAGAAAAAAGTTTAACCCTTGAGTTAATTATTGGAGGGTTGTCTTTATCTTGCCCCCTCTCATAAAGTTGCTTTGCATACTCTAACCATTCAAGGTCTGTAATATTGTTCTCTTTATTCGTGTCTTGTTGCTGCAATTCTCTCCAAAAGCCCCTTGGATTGTGCCTCCCAAGCAATATTAACTCCTTCCTTCTAGTTTGCATATACACTTCTTTTTTCAGTCTGACCAGCTTTACATATTCTTTGTTATTACCCCATTTTTTAGCCCTTTTCTTTGCTGCTTTACAATCCTCATCGTACCATGGGTTAGCTGGAAAGCTATTTTTATCACTTTTTTTAGGCCTAGACCTTTTGCAAGAGTTGAGGGCCTTGAGAATAATAGAGGTCAACATGGTGTTGTCCATACTTTTTTCATTTGAGTTGAACATCCCATTGGTTCCCACCTCGTGCAATTGTTTTTCCAGCGTTGTTCGGAAGGTTTCTTGGTTTTCCTGCATCAAAAGGATTGAACCTTGAGTAGCTTCTTTCTTTTCATTATGCTGCGTCATCTCTTGCCGTTGAGTACCATTTTGTATGCTGATTTTCCCCTGTATTGGATTGTGATCGGAATTCATTTCTATGGGACACTCCTTTACCTCTATGTCTATTAAACTTGTCACGAGTTTCTTTGAGCTTATAACATAGTCCACCACACTTTGACCATTGTATGTGTGACATGTGATGTTCCTAGAACTAGGCCACATTTTTAAACCATTGCATATAATTAAATCATACAAGCTGCACATTCCTAATAATTCTGCCCCATACTGTGTGATATCTCCTTTTCCATCTTGAGATAATCTTTCCCACTTTTGATTCCCTTCCTCTTCTAGCCATAAAGGGTTGTCCCCTATTCCCATCTCAATATCAAGGCAAAGAGACTGTTTATTTGCAGTTCTAGCATTAAAATCTCTAATTAGAATGATTTCACCTTTGTGGTTATATGCTGTTATATCCTTTTTCAAGGCTGCATATGGGTCTTCTTTGTCTAATTTCTTCTTCTTGTAGAATTTTGAACCATGGGGAGCAAAGTAACATGCTGCAAGATAAATTATGTTCTCCTTTAACTCTATTTTTATTCATATGTACTGCTTATTTGTATCTTCCTTTTCAACTTGTATGATTTTTCCCCAAGAATCTCTTACTAAAATTTGTACCCCTCCATATCCCTTGCCGCTTTCGGTTAGCTCATTCCAAACTGACATCTTTGTGTAACCTTCAAAGTTTGGAACCTTGCAGCTCTCATGTTCATGTGTTTCAAGGAGGGCAATTATGTGCATCCCCTCAGCTATGGGCCCTAAACCAGGCTCCCTCCTCCAAGGATAGCCCCTACAGTTCCAGCTCTCATATTGCTGTAGTAGCAGTATGGATCACTGTAGTAGTGGTATGGTTTACTGTAGTTGCAGTATGGATCATTGTAACTGTTATCACTTAATAGTGCACCCTTTTTGAGTTGCAAAATTCAGCGTAGTCGTGAAACATGGGATCCTTTCCAGGTCTGTGGGTCACCTATAATTGAAAGGAACCTCCAGAGAGGGCTGGTTCCCTTGATACCTTACCTAAACTGAAATTCAATTATTGCTTTACTTAAGAAAAAGGATAGAGGAAAGACTTTGAAAATGAAAACCTAATCTCCTACTGAGGTGATGCACCAAAATATATTTGTTTCAGACCTTGGACTGCTGTTTTGACACTCAAAAAGGGTCAATTTAAAAACAATACATAGTCATGTGATAAAGGAGTTGGAGAGTGTACAAGCTTGTGAGGAAGAGGCATAGGATCTACTTTCTTTTTGCCTAAATTGGTCTGGCAGTACACTAAACATAATAGATGAATAAAGGAGTAGTGAAACTCGGATGCTCACTCAGGAAGATACATACAAATTAGAAGAACATAGATACAATAAGCGGTGGTCCTACATGGTGTAGCTTCAAGATAAATTATTTACCCTATAGGAACAAAGAACAAAAGAACTATTAAGAAGTTTTTGGCACTCAGAGACATTCAATTAAACTCAGACATGTTCCTATTTCTAGTGCTCTTGACAGTATTGGTGAATTATCAAAGATAAATTTTAATCCCAATACTTTATAAAATGGTATAGATTCCTTATCTAATCTTGAACTATTTCACAAGACTCTTGTAAGTGAAAGAGGATTATGGGAAGAAGGAAAAGTGTCATCGAAGTTCATCCTAGAGAGTCTCAAAGGTTCTTCTTCTTCAAGTTGATTCAATTTTTATGTTCATATCTTTTTTATTATATTTTGATGCATATATACATCTATATTAGACCCCATCCTTTTCCATTGATGTCAAAGGGGGAGAGGTAGAGGTTAGTAGCCTTAGTCAATTGCACATCGGACAAAGAGTTGTCAACATTTGCTCTGGGGAAGCTATCCTGCGGCACTTTTACTACTTCATCGATCATCTCAGCATTCTTTTGGTGTGTATGTAGTATCGCCTTCCTTTCAAAGGCATGAAAGGAATCACCAAGCTATAATTTATGTAGAGGAGAAATTTTATCCATATCTATTGTCCTTGTTGCATAGGAATTTGTAGTAACTGTGTTGAAACCTCTCTTTATTATTCTTCAAATTTGTTGTTATTTATGGGTTATTTAATCTGCATATAATTGTTAATGTTTGTTGTTTCAATGCTGGTCCTAGTATCATAGTCATGTATATTTTTTAGGTTGATAGGAAACCTCTAGATTTAATTAGGAGTAATGGAAGAAGTTAAATTCAGGGTTAAAAGATCAACAACCAGAGCTAAGACCATTGAGGTAAAGCATAGTCAGGTCTTTGTCATCAACCATATGCCCTATTAATGAGGAAGCTGATCTCTAGATCTGCAATCCTCATAAAATAATAAATCACTGATTCGCGCCATCTTCTTCACGGTGATTGTTGCTTCATTGCAGCACTAGGCTGGTATTGTTGATTTAATGCATTTCTTCCAATGTTTTTGAACATGTTTCTTTGCTATCTTCAAAACTTATACGTTAGATTTGTGACAACAACTATTTATGTTTACACAACTCAAGCTTTAACATACCCATGTATCAGTGTTTTATAGAGAGGTTGAGTGTTTCCAGTCCTAGAAGGAAGAAAATTGAATGTTCTTCACAAATAGGAGCTATTCTCACATTAACACAGACTATAACCTACACAAAATATGTTGTTTCTTGTTTAAAGGTGCCAAAATAGGACATACTTAAGGATTTATTCATGAAATCACAGAAATAAAAATCAATTACCAGTTTGCACACAATAAAACAAGCTTTTGAAGGTAGAAAACTGAAATTTTATTGCTGGAAGGTGTCTTTACAACTGCACATAGTCTGAAATATGCTCTAATTGCTTGAAAGTATGAAATTACATTGCTTTTTCCAGTCACAATATGACTGTTTTCCGAGTTACAATACAGTATTTTTGGTGAGAAGAACTCACAAAAGTTACAACCTACAACAGAAAATGCAAGAATTGATTACAAAGTGAGTTTAGACTGCCTTTTGTCTATCCTACGTTGTAATGTCCCTCTTCGCTTGATGTTTATTTATGAAGAAATTTTCTAATCTTTTCATTCCTGGAGATTAGAAATAAATCAAAATATAAGGGAATAAGAGAATAATTAAATTGAGGCTTAAAAAAAGCTATAGTCCGTTAAGTTTATTTAATTATTCATTTTGAATGAAGCCGGGCCACTTTAAGTGATGACTTCTTTCACTAGGCGTTTCATCTTGGTGATTAACAAATCAAAATATGCCTAAGTCTTTATTCTCAAATAAGGGCGATGTCTTGAAAATGGATAAGACTGTTGATTTTTTGAAAATGGAAATAAGATCTTCGTTGGGGGATCGACTGCTTTTTGGAAGACAAGTTTGGCAACTCAGTAATGATGTAAACTTGAATTGGAGGAAAGCTGCATTTGGAAAAATTGCTTTGATTTTATTTCTCTTACTGAGCTGTGAAGAAGTTCTCATCAGGACGAAACCCTTGAGGAGATTGGGACGAAAACCCCAGTCTTGGTCTGATATTCTCTGGAACAATTGAGCTATCTGTGCAAGTTCATAACATGAGGCATACTGAAGGTGTTTGGGACGAATGGAAGTAACTTGAGGCTGGATTGCTGCAAGCAGTAAATAAATTGTGGATTTATAACCAAGGAACTGTTAATTGCTGAGGTTCCATGAAGCATAAATGCTGGTATAAAAAGGTACACTAGATGATGCACTATCTAATATTCTGAATATCAGATCAGCGTTTTCCAGGTTCTCTGTTTGCATATGCTATATTGATAATTTTCTGCAATACTGTGTGTAGTTTGGTGTTCGTTAGGCATCTATGTTAGACTGATTTTTCTGGGTTCATTTCTGAGCAGGTGCCTGGGCTGCACTTAAAATCTGGGCATTTTCAAGTCAATAAATTGTGTTAAAATTTCAGAGAAAGTCACTGTTACATGTATTTTCATTTTTATGAAGTTATTCGTTATTCCTGCAATTTTCTGAGTGCTTTTTTGTAAAGCATTATCACTATTAAACTGGAAATCTCAAATTCTACATACATCTGGGAAAGAATATTTCAGTGGTATCAGAGCTGGTAATCTTGCCAGCCTGTTGGGGTTTCTGCATTGCATGTCAGTTTGAAGGATACCTAGATGATTTCATGTTGCTTTTTGTTCATCGGTGAAAGTGGGTTATTGCATGTCAGTTGATTTGATTCTATGCACTCTAGAGAGGTAGGATCACACAGGTATTTCACTAGAAGTAGGTCAGGACAACAGGAAGAAGGGCCTGATTTTATCCCAACTGAAGCTGAGATGGGTGAAGAGAAGAGGTGAAAGCCTGCCTAGGGATTTGAATAATCAGCTTGATAATTTTTTGACCTCCTTTGCCCAGCAGCAGCAACAAATGCTACAACAATTCAGGATTGTATGATTATAGCCATGGGTCAAATGAGAGTGGATTGTGCTAGATTGAGTAGATCAAGCAGTGATCATAGCAGAAGTAATGCTGGTCATGGAAATCGAGATATAGTAGCTTCTAATGCTGTTAGGACAGCGAGCACAAGGTCTGATCAGCCTCTACATCCTACATTTGTGCCAAGGTGAACTGAAGAAGAAGCAATTCCTAAGTTGGAGGAAGAGACAAGCATCACTAATGATGCCATGGTGGCCTATGATGAATACAAAGCTCTCCCACCTGATGTAAGATAATTAATAAATTTGAATTAGTTTATGAACTAGCGAAAGATAAAGCCCATAGTCAGATTGGAGAGGCAAGAAAGGGGGCTCAAAAGACAAACCGGTCAAAGCACTCAACCTAAGGAATACAAGGAAGCATTGAATAAGATTCCTTTACTGACCTTTGATGGAAGCGGGAAGATAAGTGCCAGATCATGGGTGCATAAACTTGACACATTCCTTTCCTTGAAATGTATGGAGGAAGAAAAGGCTATACAATTTGCTACGATGCATCTGGAGGGTGTAGCATATGTCTGGTGGCACCATGGGTTGGTATCATAGGATCATGCCTTGATATGTTCATATGAGGAGTTTGTCAATAAACTGATAACAAGTTTTGACTGGAAGGATGTTGAGTTCTACTACAGGGATTTTGCTCAGTTGAAGCAGGTTGGTCATGTTGAGGTCTACATCAATGAGTTCTAGAAAATAACAGTCATGGTTCTTGATATGTCTAAGAGGCAAGTCACTATGTTGTTTGTTGAGGGGTTGAGTGACAGGTTGAGGGGTTTAGTGAAGGCTCATAAGCCCAATACACTACATGATGCCATTGGCCTAGCCCTTGACTTGGAGACTACACCTCCCTTCCAGCCTCAGAGAAAGACTTTTAGTGGATTTTAGTCAAAAGAAAAGAGTTCTAATCAACAAAAGAACACCACACCAAAATCTGATTAGGAGTCTAGAAATGAATTGCGCAGGAAAAAGCTATGCTTCACCTGCAAGGAGCCATGGGAGCCTAGCCATCATTGCCTTAGGAAAGGAAAGGTTCATTTGATTGAGGTTATCTCAGATGATGAGGAGCCGGATGGTCATGAGACCAGTACTGGAGATGATAGTGGACATGAGGAGCCGCCTCCACAACGAGAGTTGAATGATACTGGAGTTAAGGAGACTCCCTAGAGAACCATAGCTTCACTATTTGGAGTCCCTGGACTTCATCCATTCCATTTGAGAGATGTCCTTAAGGGACAATGCATGTCTGCTTGGTGGATAGTGGAGCCACGCACAATTTCATCGATGAGGGTCTTGTGATGAAGCGTGGGCTATAGGTTGAGGAGTTTCCGGGGTTCAATGTGACTGTAGCAGATGGGTTTCAATTGAGTTGCACTAGGATGGTTTCCCAGCTTAGCATCCAGATTGGGGATTACACCTTGATTGATAACTTCTATGTACTGGGTCTTGGTAATATTGATGCAGTTCTGGGTTTGCAGTGGTTGTAGTCACTTGGGAGGTACATTTAGGACTTCCATAGGATGGAGTTAGAGTTTATGGTTGATCATAAGAAGATTGTGTTGAAGGCTATGTCTGACGGTGGTCCTCGAGTAGTGTCAGCCAGGAGGATGGAGGCTTTATTCGGACATGGAGGTGGATTGGGCAGCTCAGTGTTTTGTTTCTACCAAGCCTACCTCCGATAGCAAGCCACACTACCATGTTGACATCCAGACAGTGTTGGATAAGCATGGGGTAGTATTTGGAGACATTCTGTTGGCCTTGCTGTTGCACCAAAAGGTCGACCTGTCAATGCCCGATACAAGTGTCAGTTAAGATCCACAGGAGGTGGTTAGACCATGTCACAAACCCAAGTGTTGTGCTGCAAGGAAGACCAAGGGACACACCATCTTGCAACAATCTCCCTCCCTCGCACAAGCGAGGGGTTTGAACCTGTGACCAACTCTGATACCAATTGTTGGCCTTGTCATTGCACCAAAAGGTTGACCTGTCAATGCCCGATACAAGTGTCAGTTAAGATCCACAGGAGGCGGTTAGACCATGTCACAAACCCAAGTGCTGTGCTGCAAGGAAGACCAAGGGACACACCATCTTGCAACACATTCCTCCAGGTCAACCACCCAACCGTGGGTTCAAGCATGTCATTGAGCTTGAGGAAGGGGCTAAGCCAGTTATAACCATGCCCTATCAACACCCACGCCACTTTAAGGGGGAGATTGAGAAGACAATCAAGGAGCTTCTAAGCATGGGACACATTCGGCCCAGTTCTAGTCTGTTTGCCTCATCGGTTGTCTTGGTTAAAAAGAAGGATGGGACTATGCACATGTGCATAGACTACAAGGCCTTGAATAAGAAAACCATAAAGAACAGATATCCTATTCTCAAGATCGACGAGTTGGATGAGTTACATGGGGCCGTGTTCTTTTCCAAGATTGATCTTCGCTTGGGTTATCACTAGATACGAGTTTGGGAAGAAGATGTTCATAAAACTATTTTCTGTTGTCACTTTGGGCATTTTGAATTCTTGGTCATGCCATTCGGACTCACAAATGCACCGCCCACATTCCAGTCGTGCATGAATCACACATTCCGTGAGTAGTTGTGGAAATTTATTTTGGTTTTCTTCGACGACATTTTGATATACAACAAGACATGGGATAATCACCTGCATCATTTGGATGTAGTGTTGAGTATCATGGAGGCTCAAACACTTTATACGAAAGCATCCAAGTATGAGTTCGGGATGATTGAGATACTCTATCTCAGCCATGTGATTGGGGTTGATGGTGTGAAGGTACACCAGGAGAAAATACAAACGATTCTGGACTGGCCGCCACCAAAGAACATATCAGAATTGAGAGGCTTCTTGGGTTTGTGCTCTTACTACAGGAGATTTGTGAGAGATTTCTCACAGTTGGAGTCATCTTTGACATACCTTACTAAGAAAGGTGCATTTCTTTGGTTTGAGGAGGCACAAGTGACATTTGACAAGCTCAAGGAGGTCATGAGCTCATGTCCAATTTTAGCATTGCCAGGCTTTTCACAGTCGTTTGTCTTAGAGTGTGATGCATTGGGTCAGGGAGTTGGTGTAGTTCTTATGCAAAATTGACATCCGATTGCATTCGATAGCAAGAAGTTGAGGGACACTGAGAAGCTGTACTCCACTTATGATAAGGAGATGCTAGCAATTATGCATGTGCTAGCGAAGTTCAGGCAGTACTTAGTGGGGGCTAAATTTGTGGTCAAGACTAATCATAACAGTCTCAAATATTTTCTGGAATAGAAAGACTTGAACAAGTGACAACAAAAGTGGGTGAGCAGATTCAAGCGTATGACTTCGACGTGGAGTATATTAAGGGAAAGAAGAATATTGTTGTTGATGCTCTCGTTAAGAAACTTGCACTTTGTTCCCTCATTGAGATTTCAACTGATTGGAAATCTCATTTAGTGGTTGAATATACCAAAAATACTTTTGCCTGTGATTTGATTCATGGACGGGTACAAGATGACATATTTAGTGGTTGATGACATCATTTATTATAAGAATAGAATTTATCTTGTACTAGGGTCGAAGTTGATGGCTAGGATTTTGAGGGCTATGCACGATACCCCTCTAACAGCACATCCAGGTTTCTTCAAAACATATGGTCAGATTCGTGAGAGGTTCACCTGGAAGGGGTTGAAAGATGATGTGTTGCAACATGTTAGAGAATGCCTGGCATGTCAGTAGAATAAGGTGGAACACACGTTCCCTATAGGACTTCTATAGCCATTGCCGATACTTGAACAAAAGTGGGAAGGAATATCTATGGACTTTATCTCAGGACTGCCACATGTCCAAGGGAGAGATTTGCATATTTGTAGTGTTGGATAGATTGACAAAATATGCCCATTTCTTTGCTATAACTATTGAATACACTGCTGTTCAGGTGGCATAATTATTCTTCAGAGAGGTGTTCAAGTTACATGGACTCCCCAAAACGATCGTCAATGATCGTGATAGCAGATTTCTAAGTATGTTTTGGTAGGAGTTGTTCCGATTGGCAGGTACAGAGTTGACCCCAAGCACAAGCTACGATCCTCAAACTAATGGTTAGACAAAGATGGTAAATAAATGGATTGAGGGATATCTTTGGAATTATGTGTCAAGGCAGCAACGTGCTTGGAGCAGATGGTTGCATTTTGGTGAGTATTGCTACAATGCCACCTATCACATGTCAATTGGCATGTTTCCCTTCAGGGTGTTATACGGGTATGATGCCTTATCATTTGTAGATTTGGCCTTTGATGATAGCAGGTCCCTCGGGCCAAGGAAACAATGCAGAACTATCAGGATATTCTCAAGGCATTGAAGGATAATTTGCAACATGCACAAAATCAGCAGAAAATGTAGGCTGATAGGCACCAAATTGAGAGATCATTTGAGGTTGGAGACTTAGTTTTTCTACGCTTGCAGCCATACCGACAATCCTCATTGAAGAAAAGTGGTGCAGAAAAACTTAAGCCGCGCTTTTATGGACCTTATAGGATAGTGAGGAGAATTGGCAAAGTTGCATATGAATTGGAACTTCTTGAGGGCAGTAAGATCCATAACATCTTCCATGTTTCTTGTCTCAAGAAGGCATTGGGTCAGTAGGTTGCGGCATCTCCAGAACTTCCTCCCCTTGATGAAGAGGGAAATTTGGTGTTAGTTCCTAAAGGTATTGCAGATTGGAGAGAGAGGAAGCTGAGAAATAAGGTGATTCGAGAATACCTGATCAAATGGAAGGATTTACCAATTGGGGATGCAACTTGGGGAGGGGAAGAGATTCTACAACATCCTAGTTTGAGATTGCTGGAGGACCAGCAATCCCGGGAAGGCAGGAATGTAATGTCCCTCTTCGCTTGATGTTTATTTATGAAGAAATTTTCTAATCTTTTCATTCCTGAAGATTAGAAATAAATCAAAATATAAGGGAATAAGAGAATAATTAAATTGAGGCTTAAAAAAAAGCTATACTCCGTTAAGTTTATTTAATTATTCGTTTTGAATGAAGCGGGGCCACTTTAAGTGACGACTTCTTTCACTAGGCGTTTCATCTTGGTGATTAATAAATCAAAATATGCCTAAGTCTTTATTCTCAAATAAGGGTGATGTCTTGAAAATGGATAAGACTGTTGATTTTTTGAAAATGGAAATAAGATCTTCATTGGGGGATCGACTGCTTTTTGGAAGACAAGTTTGGCAACTCAGTAATGATAATAGGCTCGAATTGGAGGAAAGCTGCATT
Source organism: Sequoia sempervirens (assembly GCA_007258455.2). Lineage (NCBI taxonomy): Eukaryota > Viridiplantae > Streptophyta > Pinopsida > Cupressales > Cupressaceae > Sequoia > Sequoia sempervirens. The sequence goes on from VDFB02036291.1 coordinate 222,100, forward strand.
TGGAAAAATTGCTTTAATTTTATTTCTCTTACTGAGCTGTGAAGAAGTTCTTATCAGGATGAAACCCCTGAGGAGATTGGGACAAAAACCCCAGTCTTGGTCTGATATTCTCTGGAATGATTGAGCTATCTGTGCAAGTTCATGACGTGAGGCATACTGAAGGTGTTTGGGACGAATGGAAGTAACTTGAGGCTGGATCACTGCAAGCAGTGAATAAATTGTGGCTTTATAACCAAGGAACTGTTAATTGCTGAGGTTCCATGAAGCGTAGATGCTGGTATAAAAAGGTACAGACGTTGGAAGACTCTCAGAGTAGAATCGTGGCTCCTAAAAGAAGAACTGGATGCACTATCTAATATTCTGAATATCAGATTAGCGTTTTCCAGGTTCTCTGTTTGCATATGCTATATTGATAATTTTCTGCAATACTGTGTGTAGTTTGGTGTTCGTTAGGCGTCTATGTTAGACTGATTTTTCTGGGTTCATTTCTGAGCATGTGCCTGGGCTGCACTTAAAATCTGGGCGTTTTCAAGTCAATAAATTGTGTTAAAATTTCAGAGAAAGTCACTGTTACATGTATTTTCATTTTTATGAAGTTATTCGTTATTCCTGCAATTTTCTGAGTGCTTTTTTGTAAAGCATTATCACTATTAAACTGGAAATCTCAAATAAACTCTACATACATCTGGGAAAGAATATTTCATACGTTGGAGGAAAAGTAGGACAGACTTTATGACAATCTAAGACCACTACTTTTCTACTTTAACCAAGCTGCTTGGGCCAGTCCTCATTTGGGTGCTGGAAAACTGCTATAGCTGCTTTGTCTCCTTCAACTACTTCAAGGTGGCGTTGGAAAAAGATAAGCTTGTGTCAAGAAAGCTTGACCTTTTGACCTTGCTCTTTATAATGCCTTCTAAATACTCTCAACTTGCTGTTCAAGTCACCAAACTGCCCCCTATATCTCTTCAACTGCTCATAACTGTCCATGATGCTGACATAACTGACATTAATTCTTTCAAACTGCCAATTCCAACCTCCTTTGCATAATGATGGGGCATGTGCAATGAGTTTGAGATAAAATAGGCTCCTTTGAAGAGGGTAGGAAAGCTTTTGAGAAATTGAAACTGTCACACATTTATTCATTTTTCTTGTACTGGCTGTAGCATACCATGCCTCTGCTCATTTTATGGTTGTTAAACTGCCTTTTGCATCTGCATGACTGCCCTATGGATGGTTTGACTGTGATATCCATAACCTTTTAGGACTGTTTTTATGCTGCCTTATCACAGTCCCTATGACTATCTTCTTCATGGCTGTAGGATGTCTTTCAATCTCCATTCATAGAAATTATCAATGGCTAGTACAGATCTGCAACTTGCATTTGTGTCTTGGATGAATGGAACATGATATCTTTCAAGTCTTACTGCCCTTTTGATAAAGGCTTATAGTTTTCCTTGTACCTTTAAATATCTGAAGACCCAAGAATTTTGTTTGTTAAGCGGCTACTCTAGAGTTAAGAGCTGAGAAACTTTAGCTTGTGATGAGTTAAAAGTTCTCTATGTTCTCATACCCTCCTTATCCATCTCTTTTTATTTGCAAGATTCTAAGACTGTCACCTTTCACTTGACACTAGTCATCGTTCTTACAAACTATCCTCATGATACTATCTTCTCATGCAAGACTAATAGATATGCTATTGGCTTGTAATTTAATCTCAATTTCCTTGTTTCACATGTTCATGAACATCTTAGAAGCTTCATCATTCACTCTCACAATAGAGTAAATTGTATCTGTCAAGGTTACACTTTACAACTTTTATGGTAAGAGTCAAGTTGATTCACTGTCTACTTTGGCATGTAGTCTTCATGACATCTTGTATTTGACACTCAGGTTTGACCCCTTAAGAGACTCATCTCGTTACAAAATGCTTCAAACTGTCTGCCTTTGTTAGAATGACAGTTGCAAGAGTGCAAGAAGTCACTTCTTGGAGATTGCCCTCTGTCCTTCAAAGAGCTGACTAGTGATCCGCCCTGTCCATTTGAGACTTGACTTCTTCTTGGCTCAATCACTGGGTTTTAATTATGCTGTCCTTTTATCTTGACTGTAAGGTTCCCTCTAAAGGATTGCTCCTGTTTTCATGACAGTCATATGGCTATTTCTTTATGACTTGAACATGCAACTCACCTCCTTTTCATGACATTTTGACCACTATTCATTTTTCATTGTCATATGTCTTTGCTTAGCATTTTGCTGTCAACAAAGCTCTTCAAATCACCACTATCCTCCCTTGTGCTGCACTACTTCTTATGACTGTCCTTTATGTTTCAAGCATATGAGAGTTCTTTTCATTAAATTGACTGTCCATTACAATGATGTAAATCTCAATTTTCAAGAACAAAGTATCAACCTGCTAGCAAACTTTACAAATGACTTATAGCTGGAACCAAATTTTGGGCCTGTACAAATCCCTGACTGAATGAAGAACTAATTGCATCTGATTTTGGTCTCTTGCAAGAGTATCTGTTGCCAATCTGCACATTGAATCTGCCACCAATCTGCACAGTGCTATCCAGTAATGCACAAGGAGATGAATCATTAATGTAAATATTTTCTTCTCTAAATGAATGGTAGAATGATCTACATATTTTTCTGATCATTTGACTGCCCCACTTCCATGCAAACAGAGCCTTGGTTGTCACTGTTAACAAATGTCTCTTGCTGTCCTTGCATCTCAGTCCACTGTTCATCTTGCTATCTGCCATTGATTCACTGTCCCTTTGTCTTAACTGACCATTCTCACCATGCCACTGTGCACGCTTCATGGACAGTAGTGTCTTCACAGTTGACAGTCTTTAAGGGGTTTCATAGTCAACCTTACTTTGATCTCAGTCCTCTTAAACAACATTCTTACAATGCTTCACAGTACCATATGATGTTCACTGTTCTCTTTCATCATCATAGTACTCTTCCTGCTAGGGTATCTTGACTGTCATACTTGCTTAAACTTAAACCTTCTTGCTTTGTGACTGTCCATTGATTATGAAGCTTGCTTTGTGACTATCCATTGGTTATGAAAAAGGACTGTCCTCTTTATCCACAATGCATGAAAGCAGAGTAAAGCATGGACTGTCTTCTTCATCCATCAAGACCACTGTCACCTCTTTATTGGACTGTAATGGTCACAAGGCATATTATTCACTGCCTAATTTTGAGCTTCAAATGCTGTCTTCGTAAATACTGTGCCTTCTTCTTTCACTGCATCATGTATAACCCCTGTTCTTATGTCCTTCATCATTAACTCCCTTTCCCTAACAGCTACAATGGACTGTCCTATGAATGCACCATTCCAAGTTTTATATGGTATTCATCCTCTGTTAGGGCAGGGCTTTCAATCATTAACAACTTTCAGCATGAACCATTCTTGATCAGGAAAACCTGAATTAGCAGAAACACAGAGCTATTGAGGGTTTTTATAGTAACAAAATTTTAAACAAGGCTTCAACAGGGTTTCTTGTTTACATGTCATATGACTACTATTTGTCACACATCTCACATGACACCTCATTCTTGGATGGCCAAAGGGTATGTACAGGGTTCTCATGGTCACCTCCTTTGTTTTGGCTCCTATAGCCATGGAATGGCTGAGCTTCAAATGACAGTTGTACTGTAATGTCAAAAATGACTGCCGCTGATGGACTTAGATGAAAACCCTTCATAAGATCTTCATTCCATAAATGAATGTTCCTCTATTACTTCACAGCCATTCATTATAGTGACCATCCTTTAAACTGTGCATTGTGACTACTCATTACATGACTTTGTCCATTGTTTGTGTGCTGATTATGCTTTGTGACTGTCATCAATTTCATGGCACATGTTCTAATGAAGCTCTTACACTGTTCTTATGCCATATTCTATCCTTACTACCCACGAGCACTGATGCAGGGGCATCATATTTTTAAAAAAATATCTTTTGTACTTTTCCTCAACTAATGCCAATGCCATATGTGGAGCTAGAAGTTTTAAAATTTAAAATATAAATTTTGATTTTGTTTTGGGGCACTTTAACCTACCTGTATGCTCATTTATTGAGCAGCAGCATGAAAGAAATCAAAAGGGCAAAGTGGGCGGGAGTTTTTGAACTAAAAAACAAGTAGGTGGAGGCATTTATGTATGTTTTTGAACGTTGCAGCAGTTTTAGGCGGGATTTTTAGAGTTTTTGGAGGAAGCTTCCAGATTTTGGATAGCTGGGAGAAGAAGAATAGAACAGCAAAAAGAAGAAGCCAGACCAGAGAAGATAAAAATATGAAAAGAACAGCAGAAATATAGGAGAATAGAAGAGGACAACATAGACTATCAGGGAATAACAGAAGGAATGTTTTGTTAGTGGCCATAGAGGATCGTACCCAACAACAAGAGGACAAAGAGGAATGACAGAGGGAGCTATGTTCAACAAATGCATATGTAAATGCATGTAAAGTGTGTAAAAGTTGAACTATAAATATAATATGATATTTTCTTTTTCATTGTTGTTATCTTCGTGCATGTGTCTATGAGTTATATGGGTTATGAGTTTGCTGTTCTGGAAGTATCAAATGCTGTGTGCAAGTTTTGAGCTTTTTGTGTTGCCAAAATTCTGAAGAGTCACCTACAGCCATTGTTGTGGGTACCCGTAGCAACAGTCTGTTTTTTTTTGCAACTTAGTTTGTGCCTCCGTAGTGGTTTTTATGCTTCCAAAATTAATTGTTTGACCTACAGCTCGTGTGTAAACCTCTATAAAGGTTGTGTGATGTTGCTTATAGCAACACAACCTTCCTTTTCCACTTGTTTGCTCGTTTTACAGTGGGATTTTGGGAACCTACAAGGTGGTGGGTGCCATCAACGTGGTATTGGAGCATAGCTACAACTCTAGGAAGAAGGATACTGGCCTGAGATTGGAGTTAGTGTAATCCCTTTGAGTGTGAACTGTGGGCGTGTCCCTACAGCAAGGGATATTGTAGCTAGAAGACTGCAGTAAGAAGGATATTTAGAGCAGTAGGATGCCTCCAAGGAGAAGGATGGCAGAGGTTGTAGTTGCAAAAGCAATAGGAAGAATAGATGAGGTTTTGGAAACCCTAAGAGGAATGCAGGAAAGAATGAATGCAATAAAAGGTGGAATGAGAAGAGGCAGAGCACATGAAAAAAGTGACAGTGAAGATGATGGAGGAGCAGAGATGGTTGAACAAGAAGGTGACAATGCAGATGGAGATATGGATGTTGGAGAAAGAAGGCTTATAAGAGCTATTTCCAATATTGGGAAAGGAGCAAGGGTAGAGTTACCAAGCTTCTCAAGAAGTTTAGAACCAAGTGAACTAATTGATTGGATAACAGAGATGGAGGAATACTTCAAGTATGATGAGGTGGAGGACCCCAAAGGAGTGAAGGTTGCTCAAATAACATTGAAAGGTCATGCAACACGTTGGTGGAAAGAGGTGCAGACTGAGAGAAGGAGAAATGGTAGAGAAAAGATCACTCGATGGGATCGTATGGTAAGAAAGATAAGGATAAGTTTCTTCCTGGTGATTATCAGCTTGAGCTTCTCAAGAAATTGCAGAATTTAAGACAAAGAGAGCTAAGTGTGAAGGCCTATACTGAGGAGTTTTACAAGATTTCCATTAGATCTAGCCATAATGAATTAGAGCATGAGAAGGTGGCTAGATATGTTAATGGATTGAGGCTGAATATTCAAGAGGAGCTAAGTATGATAAGGCTATGAAATGTGGAAGAAGCATATCAGTATGCTCTAAAGGCTGAAGAGAAATTGGCAAGGAAGCAAGCAACAAAGGCAGAGGTGGACTCAATAAAGGGGAAGTGCAACAACAAAAAAATTATAGCCATGGTAAGGAGGCCAGCCCATCAAAAAGTCAAAAGAGGATGAAACAAGATCAAGACCATACCCTACGAGAGGTAGAGGTGGATATGGAAGAGGAAAAGGTAGAGGCTTCCAAGGAACATGTTTTAATTGTGGAGAGTCAGGTCATAGATTTTATGCATGCCCACAACGTAGTCTAGAAGGATCAAGGAGAATAGGGGCAACGAGTGCTCATGTAGCAAAAGGGGATAATGAATCTACATGGTTTGCTAGTGAACCAGATGAACCTGAGAGAGGAGAAGCACTTATGATGAAGAGGACATTATTGAAGCTAACCAAAAAAGAAGATGAAACTGTCCAAATAAAAAATTTATTTAGAACAATATGTAAATCAGGTGGAAAATGCTGCAAAGTCATAATAGGTAGTGGCGGGACTGATAATTTAGTTTTAGTTGAAATGGTTGACAAGTTGGGGTTAAAAAGAACAACTCACCCAACCCCTTACAAGGTTTCATGGTTGCAAAAAGGGCACCAAGTTGTGGCTGACCAACAATGCCTTGTGAATTTTCGAATAGGCACTTATGAAGATGAGGTGTGGTGTGACATCATGCCCATGGATGTATGTCACTTACTCGTAGGTAGGTTGTTGCAGTTTGATAGGAAGACAATCCATAATGGAAGAGCAAACACTTACACATTGGAGAAAAATGGAAGAAAACATGCTCTTACACCATTGGCAACCAAGGAAGAAGAGGTGGAAAGCGGTCCAAGAACGTTGCTAGTGACAGGGAAGCAATTCTTGAAAGAGGTTAAAGGGGTGAAACTATGTTTTGTAGTAGTTCCCAAGGAGCTACAAGTAGATGCAACAAATGACAGTAGTGACATGCCTTTAGAAGTAAAGGAGCTGCTTGAAGAGTTTGATGAAATTGTGTCTAAGGATTTTCCGGAAGGACTACCACCTATGAGGAGCATCAGCCATCACATTGATTTGATTCCAGGGGCAAGTTTACCCAACAACGTAGCCTATAGATTGATACCTACAGAAAATGGAGAGGTGAACAAGCAAGTGCAGTAGTTATTGGAAAGAGGATTGATTAGAGAAAGCCTTAGCCCATGCGCGATACCAGCTATGTTAGCACCAAAGGATGGTGAATGGAGAATGTGCACAGACTCAAGAGCCATCAACAAAATAACAATAAGGTATTGTTTTCCTTTACCAAGAATGGATGATCTCATGCATTGTTTGGGAAAGGCTAGACATTTTACAAAAAATGATTTAAAGAAGGGATATCATCAAATTAGGATAAGAGAGGATGCATTAAGTAGGAGGGCTGCATTGTTGACTGAAATGAGAGTTGAATTAGCTGGGTTTTATGCCATTAAGGAGTTATACAAAGATGATTTGGATTTTAAGGGTGCATGTACAACATGTATAGTTCCCATTGAAACGAGACTCGCTAAGACTTGCTAGGACTCGGTGAGTTGTGAGTTGCGAGTTGAGTCACCTTGGCCGAGACCTAGGGGCTTGGATTCAGACTCGGCCAAGTCCTATCAAGTCCTAGCTGGACTCGTTGGACTTGCCGAGTCTAGGCGAGTCTCGTCAGCAAGACTAGACAGGCAGGGTTTGAAAAGTGCAAAAACTTACATGAAATTTAAAGTTAAAACTTGTTTTTTTTTTTACTTATTGTGAATGCAAAATGATGTACGCCATGAAGGTTTGTATGGTTTTGGAGGTCTTAATTCGACCTTGCGCGGGTGCTGCCACCCTTTTTAAAAGCCCTGCCAGCCCTGGGGGGCCCGCCTTGCCCTTGACTTTTTGGGGGCATTGCCCCCAAGGGGGCATTGCCCCCATACCCCCACGAGGGGCACTACCCCTTGACCCCACTAGAGGCATTGTGCGTAGACCCCCACAAAGGGCATTACCCCTCAACCCCATTAGAGCAATCGCTCTGATACTTGAGATTATGGCTATTGCATCATCTAGGACCTATCTTAGACACATTTGTAGGAAGGATGCGGGCTCCTTTGAGCAATAGACTTCTAGTTATTGTTTTGAATCTTTTGATATTTCATATTTGTTTGGAACATTTGATGTCATGGATTTCATATTCGATGAGTTTTGTATACATTCGAGTCTTTGACTATATATCTAAGTGTGCTATTTCCTTGAGCAACTCAGCTACAATTTGTGTTTATACTTATATGATTGATGTATACTTGTGTTAGTGACAAGGACCTTAATTGGGTTGACTATGCAGGTAGAGAGGATGAGGCTAAAGCACGAGCAAACACATCCGCAACTAATGTTGGTGAGGGTGGCATGGAGTCACAAGCAGAGACTATGGTTGCCATTGCTACATCATCTAGGACCCACCTTAGATGCCTTTGTAGGAAGGATGTAGACTCCTTTGAGCCATAGGCTTGTAGTTATTGTTTTGATATTTCATATTTGCTTGGAACATTTGATGTCATGGATTTCATATTCCATGAGTTTTGTATACATTTGACTATATTTATATATCTAAGTGTGCTATTTCCTTCAGCAGCTCAACTACAATTTGTGTACTTTATACATATGTGATCAAATTTTCTTCTATTTAATGATGTTATTGTGTTTTTAAGGTTTATTCAATAAAGGGTGCTTGAAACAAGTTTTAAATCCTTAAAAATCTCTAAATTTCTAGGGTTTTTTCATTTTGTTGAGTCTACACCGAGTCCGGGTGCCGAGTCCCAAGTCCCGAGTCGAGTCACCCTAGCTGAGTTCGAGTTTCATTACTATGATAGTTCCTACTAGTATGGATAGTACACCTTGGATGGACTACTTTATACAAGATAGACTGTGGCTCAAAGGACAACAAATATGCGCACCTCAAGGATCAATGAGGCAAAATTTTATAAGAGGAAAACAATGTGTTGTTTTAGCTAGACATTTTGGAGTTGATAAGACAATGGAACAGCTGAGTGAAAGATATTTTTGGCCAATGATGGGGGTAGAAATCAGAAAATTTGTGCAAGGATGTCAAGTTTGTTAATATGCCAAAGGAGGGAGTCAAAATACAGGCTTATATCAGCCATTATCTATACTAGAAAAGCCATGGGAAGATGTGAGTATGGATTTTGTGCTTGGACTGCCAAGAACACAGCAAGGTAAGACTCCATTCCACATTTTATATGGTTACAACCCGAAGGGTATTTCAAAATTAAGGGAGCTTGCAAATAGTGAGGGATACAAGAGAAGTGTTGAAGGAGAAGAGTTTTCCAAATATATGCAAGATTTACACCAGCAAGTGAGGGAAAAACTCAGTTGGAGCAGTCAACAGTATAAAGTGAAGGCTGATTTGAAGGGAAGGGAGAAGAATTTTGAAGTTGGAGATATGGTATTGGCACACCTACGAAAGGAAAGATTTCCCTGTCATGCTTACAACAAACTCAAGTGGAAGAAGATTGGACTGTGCAAAATCATCAAGAAGTTTTTGCCAAATGCCTACAAGCTGAAACTGCCTAAAGGTTTGGAAATATCACCCATATTTAATGTTTCAGATTTATGTACTTACCATGAGGGAGAGACATCAAGACAACAAGAAAAAGAGAAATAATTACCAGCAAAATGGAAAGAGCAACTACCTAAGAAAGCACAAGAGGAGGAAGAAAATATTTTGGATTCAAGAGTTGTTAGGAAGACAAAGGGTAAAGAGTGCAGTGAATATTTAGTGAAATGGAAGGGTAGACCGGTGGAGGATGCAATGTGGTTGAGCTCAGTAGAGCTAGAATCACTCCAGTCAACACAAGATGACAAAGTTGCTGACCCACAACAATTGAACCTTTAACCTACAACAACAAAGAGCTTTACACAGTGAGTAGGGGCTCACAAATTTTTCGAGCCCAGTAGTTTGATGCAGGGGCATCATATTTTTAAAAAAAATATCTTTTGTACTTTTCCTCAACTAATGCCAATGCCATATGTGGAGCTAGAAGTTTTAAAATTTAAAATATAAATTTTGATTTTGTTTTGGGGCACTTTAACCTACCCGTATGCTCATTTATTGAGCAGCAGCATGAAAGAAATCAAAAGGGCAAATTGGGCAGGAGTTTTTGAACTCAAAAACAAGTAGGTGGAGACATTTATGTATGTTTTTGAACGTTGCAGCAGATTTAGGCGGGATTTTAGAGTTTTTTGAGGAAGCTTCCAGATTTTGGATAGCTGGGAGAAGAAGAATAGAACAACAAAAAGAAGAAGCCAGAACAAAGAAGAAAAAGAAAGAACAAAACAACAAAAATATAGGAGAATAGAAGAGGACAACAAAGACTATCAGGGAATAATAGAAGGAATGTTTTGTTAGTGGCCATAGAGGATCGTAGGCAACAACAAGAGGAAAAAGAGGAATGACAGAGGGAGCTCTGTTCAACAAATGCTCATGTAAATGCATGTAAAGTGCGTAAAAGTTGAACTTTAAATATAATATAATATTTTCTTTTTCATTGCTATTATCTCTGTGCATGTGTCTATGAGTTATATGGGTTATGAGTTTGCTGTTCTGGAAGTATCAAATGCTGTGTGCAAGTTTTGAGCTTTTTATGTTGCTGAAATTCTGAACAGTCACCTACAGCCATTGCTGCGGGTACCCATAGCAACAATCTGTTTTCTTCTGTAACTTAGTTTGTGCCTTTGTAGTGGTTTTTATGCTTCCAAAATTAATTGTTTGACCTATAGCTCGGTGTAAACCTCTGTAAAGGTTGTGTGAGGTTGCTTACAGCAACACAACCTTTTTTTTCCACTTGTTTGCTCATTTAAAGTGGGTTTTTGGGTACCTACAAGGGGGTGGGTGCCATCAAGCACTGTCATTGAAGACCACTTGCCTAGTATTATGGCTTCCATCACAACAAACTAGCTGAATGTTCATTAAAATACCTTGATATTGCATGCTTACTCAATAATGATTTTAGACTTTGCAAACCTTGATATTTCCTTTGTGCCCTTCCTGACAGTAACTGTCACACATGCTGCTTCTAACTTTACTTATTGCCACTGTCATCTTACCTCAGCAATGTAGAAACAAGGTACCATAGTTTACCACTATTTTAAAATATAAACAATGATGAGGTCCTTTAACAATGGTTTTTGACATCCTACATGTATAGCATCAGATTACTTACAATATCACCATGTAGGGCTCTAAAATGACAAGCTCCTAAAAATAACCAAGGGATCCTTTCATGACTGTTTGATAACATTCAATGGCCTCATTATGAGGACAGCAAACAATCACTCAAAACATTATGCTATGGTTTATATTGGCTTTACCCTCAATGACAATCAACTAAACCTGAGGTAAAACACTAATGACGGTGCAACTTCTTCAAAATGATTATGGAGGTCCATCCCCTTATAGTCATATGAACCAACCCTATCCGACGCGTGTCACTATGTAATTGTAGTGATAATTTCTCTCTAAATGGACCCAAAACTAAATGGGAATTGTCATTGGTATGCAATCTCACCATTACAAAACTAGTATAGATATTTTAAATACATCTATTTAAAAGATATCATGAGATATCACTCTCAAGGTGCCTATATTGTAGCTGTCACATAGGTTAGATAGGTATGTTGAGTTTGTTATCTCTTGTCATCTTTTAGATAGATATATTGAAGATATCTTTGCTAATTTATAAAAATTCATTTGATTATATAATATTTTATACTATCATCATCAAATATGTCATGAACATTTCTTAAAGGAATCAAGAACTGATTTGGCAAGAGATTAGGAGTGGCATGATCCTATAAATGACCACAAGATTGATAGAAGATTGACGCTGGAATTGGATACAAGAAATGCAGTAGATTCACAACAGTGACACAAATCTATCCATCAGAGACAATCATCGTAAAGTACTGGCATAACTATAAACTTGACATATGAAGAGATTCCTTTTAGAGATGGGTTTTTGGTAGAGAAGTTAATTTTTTTTAATATTGATTTGTTAGGCATGCAGAAAGGGAGAAGGGAGAAGGGAGAAGTGAAATCGATGATATTGTATTGTGCAGGAACATCTCAAGGTGGTCAATATATAATAAGAAAATTGCAAAGAGAAGTGCATTTAGATCAATTCACTAAGATAGAGACACAGTTACTATTGTTGAGGTTAATTCTAGATGAGTGAACTTAATAACAACAGATCAAGTTTTAGAGACACCAGAGGATACAACACATGTTGCATTAGATATGAATGGTGGGAACAATATAGAAGTTTAGAAAATAATGCTTCACAAGAGGACAAAACATAATGAACAAGAGGTCTTAAAAATTTAGAAAATAATGATTCACAAGAGGACACAACATAATGAAGAAGAGGTCTTCTTAAATCTGTTTTGGAATCTCATCTCTGGGTTAAGGGTGTGAGGATTACAAGATATTGAGTATCGTATAAGTTTTGGTTTTCAGTGGTCTTGTGTGTGGGTCAGCTAATTTTCTGCTGATGTTTCATCGTTTTTGAGTTTTAACTCTTGTTTCGCTGTTGTCTGGCAGCTTGGTTTCAGTTTTGCGGTTGTCTGGCTTTTATGCTAGTTGTTGTGTGTTGTATAGGTTTGCGAGTCCCCTTCAAAACCTGTATTACCCATATAATAAAAAACATAGTGAACTAGAAGACAAAGATTGATGCAAGAATTGCATATGGAAAGAGAACAAAATACACCTAGTCTCAATGGAATTGTTGGGAGAGACGTGAAGATTGTACAACTACAAATGCTTATTCACCAAACATGTGTTATGGTTATATCTGTTAAGAAAGTTGCTTTAAAATAATATGGATCTTGGGTCATATTTGTTGAAACTTGCAAGCTTAACACAAGTAGAAGAAATGTTGATTTGCTTGTGTCAACCCAATCCTACAAGTGACATGATTGGGGGCCAATAGAAATATAAAGGACTTACAATGAGTTTTCCACAAGAAGTAAATAAAGGTTTTGCTATATTGGTAAAAAATTTGCTGATGATTATTGTTCAAAGAGGGGAGCAATGTGGAACAAACTACAACTTTACAGTTAATAGAGATTGGGTATATAAGACAAATACAAAATAGAACATGGCAGGTTCTACATAGATTCTTAGATGAATCAAAACGTTTGAGTCAAATCACAAGGGTTCAATCTCCAAGACAACAAATGATGTAGGACAAAATGAAGGAAAATATTTGACATGTGTGGCTATCTCGTGTAAATTCCTTGGAAGGATTCAAATTTTGCTGCCATTTTCATACATGCACTATGAAAAAATGAAGGCAAGAAAACAACTTATCAAACAAAAAGTCAAAATGACTAAAGTCCTTGGAACTGCAATAATGTGGTGTATATTATACATTTGGATGAATATGAAATGCTTAATTAAATTTCAAAGGATATTTTTTTATATGATATGGACAATAATTTTGGATGCTTAATAACATATTACATGTCATGCTTGCGGATGGTACTAGCATAGATATCTTAAACGCATATATCTACAAGGCATTGAGATGTATCCATCATGAGGTGCCTATCTAACGTATTTGATAAATCCAACTGATTCCAATATAGGCACTTGAGACTGGTATCTCTCAATGTCTGTAAGAGATGTATTTTAAGGTATCTATGCTTGTAATTGATAAAACATTCCTTTTCAATCATCATAAATGAATATCTATGTTCTTTTTGCTCATTGCTTTTTCTGTCTTTTGTTGCTTCAGGGACATCTAATTTCTCATTTCCAGCTAGGCAAGCAAAATTTTGAAACTATCAGAAGTACACAATTCATTTTCCTCGATACCTTTCTGATTGATTATTTTTTCTTGCAACCTGAAGGATCAGATGTCTTCTATCTATTTCTGCCTGCACCAATTCTTTATTGCTGTGTTTTTTATAATAATAATAATAATAATAATTTTATAGTCCACGAATACCAGGCAATCTGTTTTTGGGTCTACAGACAGCTTACAGTATATATGGTACTCCTCATACTCCCAAATCTGAGGGAGGCACCTAACTCATGCTCCACAATATGAGGTGTACATACCTTACCCCCTGCAGGATTTGAACTTGTGACCTCTCTTTCAAGAGTACAAGTTCTCCACCATTAGGCCTATATATGCTTAGGTAATGTTTGTCTATTATGCAGGAAACAAACTCTATCTGACAGCATTGAAGAGGTTAAGAAATGTGAGAACAAATTTAGAACTAAAGCTTGTTAATCTGTAGAGACAGAAGATAATGGTTTCGATACATCTCCAGCTAATATAAATATATTATGCCCAAAGATTTTGCTCAACTAAAAAATAATTAGAAACTTGATATAACTAAAACATGGAATTCCACACTAGATTAGCTATTCAAAGCGAGTGCTGGCTTTCTAGAATCTTTCTTAACTACATATGGAATTTTTAATTTTACTGTCAGCACCCTTCATTGGTAGGGTGATAAAAAGCCGTTGGTCTTGTATCAAAAGTTCATCGTTCTTCAGTATTCTTCAATTCAGCACATCTAAAATTTTCTGTGATATTTATGGCTGCACTGCATACATTTCGGGTGTTCTCAAAGTCATGCAGTGTTTAGCTACTCATTCAAGAAAGTTAAAATATCAGTAACTGTTTATCAGTCTCTTTTCTTGATAAGAATTAAGTTTATTTTTGTAGGTAGGACATTGCTTTCAACAGTCAGCTAGGCAGTGATAAGATTAAAGAAATAGAAAGTCCAAGAAACTAATATTGGGAATGTGATTTGCAGTGTAATCTTCTGTGAAGCTGTGGCCATATATGGAGTTATTGTGGCTATTATTCTACAGACAAAGCTAGAGAGTGTTCCATCTGCAAATACATTTCATCCAGAGTCTATGAGAGCAGGGTTTGCTATATTTGCATCTGGCATCATTGTGGGTTTTGCCAATCTAGTTTGCGGGTATGTTTAACTATCCTCATTTTTGGTTTTGAAACCTTATGTTAGATTCCTAGGTTGAAAATGCAGACTTGGTTGTGTGTTAAACCTAATGCTGCACCATGTAATAGCATTGCAAGTTTTCAATTTAAAACAATGAATGTAAAGGTGATCTAGCTACTTGGTTTGTCGTTTTCATTTGGCACATTCTGAAAACATTTCCTCTTGTAGTTATTTCATTGTTGTTGTTATTGATAATGTGATATTTTTGCAGAGTTTGTGTTGGCATAATTGGAAGTAGCTGTGCACTTGCCGATGCCCAAAATTCTTCACTATTTGTGAAAATTTTAGTAATTGAAATTTTTGGAAGTGCACTTGGGCTGTTTGGTGTGATTGTTGGAATCATTATGTCGGCTCAAGCAGCATTTCCAACAAAGGTTCAATAGGTGGCATAATTTTACGACAATTTCTGCAGTGAAAGTCTTCTTGGAGGGCATTGTTTTTCCTGTTTTTTACGTTGCATTACATTAGATAGGTATGTACTGAAATGAGTCGATTATCTCTCATTTATGTGCACAATCGTTAATCAGTTGCCAGCCTCTAATTTCTCATTAGGAAGTTAAGCATGTGAATCTAGCATTTTTGTGTATTTGCTAGTATATATCCAAAATTTAGCGCATTTGTTGATGTCTACTCTGAAGTCTATATTCCAGATTAATAAATCTGATTTCCCTTTTATCAGGCTTTAGAGAGTAACTATTACGTTCTCTGTTTGGAGTATTTGTGTAACTGTAGGAGAGTTCAGCTTATCACGATATACTTTTGAACTTCTTATTCAGCCATTGGTAGTTTCTCTCAAAATTTGTAATGGAGTAAGAACACTTCTTGCATTTCCGTTGTGATTGTTGAACATTCATTTCATTATGATAAAAAAGGTAAAGTGAGATGAATGGTGAATATGATACTTGCAAGAATTGAGCAAGCTATTCTGTTTTATAATGTAACTGCAGCAGACGAATAAAGATTCTAGCATTTGAGAAATTTTGAATTTGTACCTAGTTGGGGAATGTGTGTTACCAATCCCAACAGGAATATTATAAAAGAAAACAGGAGATTTTTTTTGGAATCTAGCGATGTCAAGATGTTTTCATCCGGCTTATATTGATTTCCAAATTCTTGTGAGGCATGGACGATTATTTATTTATTTATTTGAGATTGTAACAACATTATCTGGGAAGTGAATACAAGTCAACTATAACACGAAGAGGTGCTTTATAATTGGTAAAAAGAAATAAACTTGGGCATCTTTTTCCGCCAAAAATTGTTGTGAATAATCTGAGAGAAGAAAAGATGTAACCCAACACATAATTGGATATCACCACTACCATGCGCCCCTTGGTAGCAGCAAATGACAGCAACCTAGGGAGGTTTCAGACCTTATGCTGTGATCCGAGATTAGTGACTCAAGTCAATAACTGAACAAAGAATGAATTCCATAGGGGTGAAAGAGTACACCATTATGTTGGTGGTGTCTATAGACACCGAAAGGATATATTCAATATAGAATTGGATCAAACACTGGAAATACATGAGAATTTGATGATTGAGATGGTGGAAATATACCTTTTATATACACCATTTGGTGGACAAGTTTTATGTGTAGATGTGATTTAACTTAAAGAAAATGATAGGGCGCATATAACCCAACAGTATTCCAAAAGTATTGGTAATGCAAAGGGACCCATTAAGATGAGTTTTACATATTCTAACATTTGTTCTTATAATTCTGATCTTGGTCTACAATAATCTCCAACTCCAAGTCTTCAATTCTTATGCTCATTTACATAGAGTCCTCTTCCTATCCATTAGAAAGGAATTTACAAAGCCAAATATAGGTCTGTTTTAATTTGTATGGGAAGAGTAAATTTAGTAATTGATGTTTAGTAAATGGCCAAAGCAGTAAGGTATAAACATGGGTACCAACCATTATGTCTACTCTAAAATCAACATCATTAGCCATAGATGGCAAAGTCAAGCTTGTTCGAATAGAGAAAATGGTGAAAATACACCTACATGTTATGGATGGTGATACCATCTAGAGATAAACAACGAAGCACATGATACTTAAAGGACTAGATGGGTATGGGAGGAACAAAACACCAATGGAGGTTATGTTAAGGATTTAAGTGGATGATCATACTATTAGCAAGTGTAAATGGAAAAAAAGGAATGTAAGGCATTTAAGGGCGCATGGAATTATGATAGTATTGTGGTAGTTCTAGCTTAGCTCATCCTAATTCCTTAAAAATCATCGACGAAGGATGCAAATTCCAACAAATAAATTAACACAATGTTAGTAAAACATTTTTGGATTATACACATGCACTTTTCTAAGGCTTTTAATTAAGCATATAGAGTAAAAATGAAAACAAAATGTCTCTTTGAAATGCTACAAATAAAATTTATGCACCCTCACTTACCTTTTTAGTGAAGATGTCGAAGTTGGGAAAAATCAACTCCATAGCGCCCAAGGATTACATGCAATCAAACATTTGTCATAGAAAGAGAGACTAGCAAAGCTATGGAGGCCAAGAGCTATTGATCCAAAAAATCACGAATCCTTGATTAATGTGCATCTTAATGATTATACAATAAATAATCTTTATAAAAGGATAATTGACCTAGAAACCCTAGGTGAGGATAAAACAACATAATGACATCTGTCCTTATCCTATGACATGAGACAGAAAAAACATGATCTAAGTAAGCTTAAGTAATTAAAATAAAAGGATCTAATAATTAAATAAATAATTAATTAGGAAATACCTTTTATTCTCACAGAAGATACATTCGCATGTCCAAGTATCTCACAGTCATCACAATTAGTTTGCATTTTGTCATAAATTTTTGCTTTTGACGACACTAATGGTATAAGATTACATGTTGAAATGTAATAATAGTGTACATAGATGGGTTTAAGAGAAACTACATAAATACAAATAATAACTTTTGAAGAAATGGTACCAAAATGAGTTTAGATTGCTTTAGTTAAAGGTCAAGAAGGTTAAGATGATACAAGAAGGAAATATAAGTTGGAAGAACTTAGGAATAGATAAGTTTGAGTCATGGTAAGCCATGAGGTTATGGATAGATTAGGTTTGGATAATCAAGAATCCAATAAATACTAGGATCACGCTAATGTGGGTTCATATATCTCCATAAATGAGTTAAGAGAAACTACATAAATACAAATAATAGCTTTTGAAGAAATGGTACTAGGATGTTTAGATTACCTAGAGTTAAAGGTCAAGAAGGTCTAGATGATACAAGAAGGAAATGTAAGTTGGAAGAACCTAAGAATAGATAAGTTTGAGTCATGGTAAGCCACAAGGTTATGGATGGATTAGGTTTGGATAATCAAGAATTCAATAAATACTAATGTGGGTTCATATATCTTTTGATCACACATATAAATGGTCGAGGAAAATACAACTAAGAGGAAACAAAAAAAATCTCAAACAAGCTAAAATAATCAAATAATCTTTGAAATATGAGGGAATGGCCAAACAAGCACCTTGAAATACATAGATGTAACTCAATGGATATTTGTAATATGTAGCTTGTTAGGGTGCCTAAAAACAAACTAGGAAAGCGAATATAAAAGAGTTGGAAGAGACTCAGAGCTGTATGATTATTTGTAAGGCTGAAAATGTGGGAGACAAGTGAGTCACTAAGGGAGGAAACATATACCGAAAGAAAGATACCCAGATCTTTCTTTAGAAAAAAATCTTTTTCAAATCAAGACTTATGACACCTTCCCAGAACTAGCCTTGAGTTAGGTAATAAAATTAGTAATCATGTGCCATGATGGTAATAGGATGTTTTTAAAGTTAACATGCAAATATTTTAACTTGCCTATGATTTTCACTCTTTTCTTTAGGACTCACGGGAGTCATCAACCGCTATTATTAGGATCGGGTAGTTGTTGAATTTATAGGTGGCATATATTATGCATAATTTAGTGCATTATGATTTTTATAATGCATTTTTGATGAACCTTAAATCTTAATAAGCACATTTTGGAGTTTAAGCTTTCAACAGGAGTACAAGCATATTAGCTGGAGATTGAAATCATGCATTTTATTTGTATGATTTGAGTTTTAAGAGTTTTTTTTTTTTCAATATTGCTTATGGATTTTGAAATTTATTATTCTTACTTTGATTTTTGGTTTTGTGCTCCTCCATGTAGATTTGGGAAGCTTGTAAGAGGGGAACCTAAAATTTAAATAATTAAGTACTCTTCTTTGACAAATTAGGAAAGAGTGTGAACCCAATCTTGGTGTCCTAGAACATAGGGAAATTGTAGAAGAATGAAGAATGATGATGAATGGGTTACCCTAGTAAGATAATTCTAAGAGAAAAATGACAAACACAAGAATGGAATTATGGATAAGAGGCATGGAGAAAAGAAAACAATAATACTACTAAAGAATATGGATGAATTTGGGATGCAAAATAATTTTTAATCATTTCCAAGTCTATGAAGAATACATTTAGCTATGGATAGGCACAAACAATGTACACACCTACAAAATTATGAGAAAATAAGTTCCAAAATTAGATCCAAGGGGTTGAAGTAAGGAGATAACAAAGAAGATATGGAGTTAAGGAAATCAAGAAGTAGTGCTAAGAAAAGAATAATCAATGTAATGTAGCATTGTCGGCTAAGATGTGGAAGATAATAATTTTAGGAGACCTAAAAGGAGATCCTAGAGACAAAGAAAGTGGGAGATATGAATCCATTGAAAGTAATATCTAATTATTAAACATATATAATATTGTAATGGTAAAAATTGCTTACTTAAGAATTTGGCCTTTGTTTTGGACTTGTGTTGGCTAGCTTGTTCTTTATGCAATGAAAAGTGTACAAGTGGCATGGTTTTTGGTAAGGTTTGACACATACCTTGATCCATATATACTCCCATTTGCAATCATCTCTAGGAACCTATTTTGATCCTTATATTTATCCTTTCTCCATCTAAGATAGATTTATGGGCCCTTTTTTTTTCCCTTCATTTGATTATTATTGTTGACTCAAAGTGTGAAACATTTTACCTACACTCTTGGAGTTGTATTTAATGATCAATCTTAATTCACTTAGAACTTTTAGCAAGTCTATGATATGAACACCTCTTGCAAACACTAAAAATAATTTTAAAATAGTTATCTAGTGGCACCAACATTCTAGGGCATATTGTATGATTGCTTGCTATCTTTGTGATGCAGAGGGATAAAAAAATGCAAGAAAAAAATGGTTTTCAGATTTTATGGACTCTCCTGAAGTTGTTCCAACCCAATTTTGCAAGATTTATACAAACTTTCCCCTCTAGGCACAAACCCTCAAAAATGTCCTAATTGGACTTTTATTGCATCCACACATTCTCATACCTTCTTAAGATTCTCAAACCTGCAACACACTACACATGGCCTCTTCAAACCCTCACTTTTCCGTGGTAAGCTCAAATAATATGTTTTTCATTAAACCCTCAAAGAAACAAGGGTTTTTGATAGCCCTAAGACTGATGGACACACACAAACCTTAATAAATCACACAAATGATTGAATTAGGACTTCTCCTTTGGTGGGAATTTGGGAAACAAACTAAAGAGGAACTTCATCAAGTTTCATCAATTTTTGATAGTGCAAACAAAAGTTATGAATTTTAAAAGCTTGTTGGAGACCCTAATTCTGAAACATGGATGTTGATAGTATTTTTGCCATATCTTGCTCAAAACATAATGAAATCACGCCAAACGAATTGCATTGGATTCTTAAAACAAAACTCTATCATCCCAACCATTCATAGATTTGGAATTGATTTGTACAGGGCTATACAATGCTGTTTTCCGATAGGAATTGCAAAATATTGACATAAAATTGACAAAAAATAGGGTATTTCATGAAATCTTGCTCCCACAGCTTCTTGGAGCATGTATTCTCATTGATTCAACATGAATGAACCTTAAGAACAGTTACAATCCAAAATACAATGCTTTGCCATCAAAACCTAATGTAACTTCATGTCTTTTTTGCACCCAACTAACAAAATATGTACTTTTTCCAAGACTTCAAACCTAACCTAAGTTGGTAAATCACTTACAACCCCAATTTGGTGGGTTAGGAGGTTCATTATAATATTATTTTTCCCTTTTACAATATTTGAAGCCTCCAAAAACATTACTAACTTTTGACCTCCTAGGACTCCTTAACAAATTCAAATATTTAAACATAGTCTTTTGGAGGGAAACTCCTCTAGACCTTATTACAGACTCAAAAAGGACCCCATTGAGTGGGTGTCCATGCTAAGACACCAAAATGAACCTCTTCATGAACTTTCTCATCAAAATCCAAAACTTACATTTTTCAGGTTGCTAGATGCTCCTGCATCACTTTGATAATTGTTTAAAGTTGTTGATAAAAAGGAATAAAGCTCTAATGACCAAGGTGGGGTGGGATCATCTGAGGGATAAAAAGGATTGGTGTGAGATAATGAATGCTAAGTATCTTCTGAACAGACCTCTGGTTGACTGCCTCTTGGAGGCCCACACTCAAGAGTCTCTAGTTTGGAAGGGGATTTGCAACCTTTAGGATCTTTTGAGGAAAGGGATAAAATGGAAGATTGGTGATGGAAGAAAAATCAGATTTTGGGAAAACACTTGGTTGCTTGAATTTCTCCTGGATTCTTTTGAGTTCAGAGTCCTTATGAGTCGGGATATTCAAGTGTTTGGCATACATATTAGTGATTACCTAATAGGGCCTTTGGGAGCCAGGAAAATGAAGGAGATTAGTAGCTGTTGTCCTTTATCCCCGAATCTGTGTATTCTTGCTAAATGCATGCAGGAGTTACTCACTCTTACTAGAATATCCCCTTCCCCCCATGGGGACGAGTTCTTCTGGATCCATGATCACTAGGGTGATCTTATTGTGAAAACTGCTTACAGACAACTGACAGACCAAGGTGTGGTGAATACTCTATGGAAGAAGGTCTGGAATCGATACATAATACCAAAAGTTAATTTCTTCTGGTGGACTGCATGTCATAACATAATACTTATGTAGGACAACCTAAGGATAAGGGAATTCTAAATCCCCAATAGATGTTTTTTGTGTAAAAGCAATGAAGAAACTGTTAACCATTTGCTGTTACACTGCCCCTTTTCCCTGGATGTGTGGGAGTTGGCGTTTGAAAGATTAGGGATTTAGTGGATTATGTGTAAAGATATCATATCTTTTATTTTAGGTTGGTCTAGTCCCTTTTCCCATCCTTTAACTATGGAAATTTGGAACCAAATTCCTCCCATGATTTGTTGGTGCTTATGGAAAGAGAGAAACAACATGATATTCAGGATCACTAAGATGAACCCGAAAGAGGTTTTTGGCATTGGGCCCAACTCATAGAGGAAAATATTTCTCTTTTCAATGGTAAAATCTCAGATATTGGTCCGACTGAGATGGAAATAAGCATGGCTAAAGTTTGGCACCAAAACCTGGATGCCAATTCCTATGATAACTCTAAAATTCTTGCCAAGAGGGCTACTATTTGGAAACCACCGGATGGAGGCTAGTTCAAACTTAATTTTGATGGGGTTGCTAAAGGAAACCAAGGAAGAGCAAGTATTGGAGGAGTGATTAGAGATCACAAAGGTTGTTTTGTGATTGGCTATGCTGGGGGGATTGGTATTCACTCTTCTATGATAGCGGAAGCTCGTGTGCTATTAAATATCTTACAGATAGCTATTTCTTTGGGGATTGAGAACCTTCACATTGAAGGGGACTCAAAGTCCGTTATTGATGCTATAAATTGTGGCAGACTGCTGGGATGGAACACTAAGGATATTCTTATTGACATAAGGTTCCTTATGTCAGTTAAATTTAAAAGTGGCTAGTCATATCTACAGAGAGGGCAACCAGGTGGCAGACGCCCTGGCCAATTTAAGCACACATTGGAAAATATCCAAATGTTGGCGTGATTTAAGTCTTTTTCTGCCAAATATTCAGAGTATTATTGTTAAGGAACAAGCCCTTACCCGACCAATGATGAATACAATGCATTTGCTTAGCTGGGGGACCCACTTGCTTATTTTTCAGGTTGTGTGGTCTTCTTGAGGTGATGAGATGGATGATGAGCTATATCGAAGGGATGGATTGCAAATGGATCTTTTCAAATTATAACATGAAGCCTGATTCAGAAAAAGAAATTATGATTTTCTGTGGCAAGTACCGATTGATTAATTCTAAAATGGTCCGTACTTGGGGTAATCTCCTTATGGGGATCTACTTAAACTCTCGGATTTTCAAATTCGTGTTTTTTGATTTTGATGTGACTTGTAATTATGATACTAAGCTCCTTATTGGCCTTTTTTTGTCCGCTTTTTTGGTTTCACGCCTTTTAGCTTCTTCCGGTGGGTTCACTAAAGTTGGCCAACCTTTTAAAGCCATCAATTTAGGGATTTCTAACTATAGGCGTGCGGCTAGTCTGCCTGGATTTCTGTGCTTTTGCAACGTGGAAGGAAATCCTTCCCTGCCTGGCTTGCCCTTCCTTTTCTGCCGTTCGCATGATATGATACCAATTTATGGCTCCACTAAGATGTCTTTGGGAAAGCTTCTTGCTCGTGCGTGTGACTTGTCTATGGGACTGATAATCAAATTTGGCCGCTCATGGCTTAAATGTCTTATTGTGTGGAGTTTTTTTCACCTAGCTATTGTCTCTAATCTTTTGTGTTTTTAGAGTTCCTGGTTATACTGTGTGAAGTGTGACATTATGGGAGGAGAAAGAGTGCGGACTAAGCCAGATAACTGCAATGAGTTTCAAAGGGATCCGCTTGTCTGGCATATTTGCATTGAAGGCGACATTGCTCCCCTCATGGAGAGGTTGGTGGGTCATGACCCTAATCTGTCCACTCAATTCATTAATTCGTGGAAGAATCATGATGTTTCCATGGGTTGCATCTCCTTCATGGTGGATGAGGAAGTTATTGTGCATGCGACGGGTCTGCAAAGCATGGGTATGAATCATCCTAAGCATTCTAAGACCTAGGATAATGAGAGCATGAACAAATTTTTCATTGGTGTGGAGGCACCGGTGCACAACCAGTCCAGGTTTGAACAGGAGGCTCTTTTGAAGTCGTGGGACTAGGTGTGTCTGGCTTTGATGAAGTATGTCACGTTGGAAGGTACAAAACTTACTTCTACCATTTTACTTTGTTAAATCAGCTTAGGCATAAAGTTCTTCTGACCTTTCCCTTTTTCTTACTGATTGACCTCAAAAATTCTGTTGAAAAGTGTATTGCTTCGGCCGCTGCTAACCCCAATGAGCCTACTCCTCTTTTGCTCCATCAGGGTCTTATTCTTAGACTTTACCATTTTCATCTTGCTCTATGTCTGCCTAAACCTATTTCGGCTATTCGTATTGAAGAAATTAAGAACCCCACTATGCTCAAATTATCTCCGGCCAAGTCTAAAGGCCCTGTTAAAAAGAATCACCCGGTCCCTGCTAAGAAACCCAAGCCTCCTACTAAAAAAATAAAGGTATTGAGGGTACTGCCCAAGCCAGTGTGGCGGTTAGCCTATGTGACCTGAAGTCTACTTCTGCTAGGACTCCTGGTAAACCTGGTTTGAAGAAGAAGGGTAAGGAGGAGAAAGTGCCTCCGAATAAAGGGAAGCATGCTGTCAGGAAGGATTCCTTGGGTGATACGGTGGTAGCAGAAACTGTGGTTACTGGCTATGATGCAATTATAAGATGTTTGAGCAGGCTTGCTAAGAACAAAAAGGAAGTGCAGGTTAGAGACCTGGACACTGAGAAGGAGCTGTCAGATATCAAGGATAGTCATGCGGAGGTGGTGTTGGGGGACGAGCTTGGTGAGAAAGCCAAAAGTCCCTCTTCGATTCTTGAATCAGGTGGTAATCTACAGGAGGTTTCAACCTCCCACTCTTCGAAGCCAATGGGGATGGAGCAAAATGTTCCTGAGTACACTGCGAGCGGTCGGGAGGAGGTTGGTGTGCTGAAAGAAAGATTGGACATCATGGACAAGAAATTGTATGGGCTGACTCGCTTCACAGTCAGGATGATCCACTGTGTCACTAGTACCATATCGACTGCTATGAAGGAAGAGTTGGAGATGAAATTTAGATCGAGGACCACCCTGATTGGGTTGGAGATGATATGGTTCAGCTATTGTCGAAGAACTGGGAAAAAGCCAACTAATTTGCTGCTGGTTAGCTATTGGTCCAAGTGTACTGTTGATCTGCGTCCTGTTTTGGTTATTTTTTTTGTGTTTAGGTTTGTTTAATGTTTTGTTGTTTTGGAACTTTCTGGCCCTTGGGGCTCTTTGTGTAGGGTACATCAACATGTAAATGTTGCTTATCATATCAAAAACATTCTTACAAAGTTTGACATAAGGGGAATACTATCCCTATCATGAGGAAAATATTGAGCACATAAGTAAATTTTTTTGCAAGGTAAAAAATAAAGGTAAAAAAAATCCATGATCGAGGACTATCACAAATCAAGTTAATACAAGATAATCACAATTGTAGGATTGATTCTATAGTTGTATAAGGAAAATTTGTAATTGTAGAAGTGACCTAAGAAAAAATGAAATATTACTAGTTTTGATGCACTTAATTAACATGTCCGAACTTTTGTTATATGAATGAATCCATTTGGGAGATTTGGAAAAGTCAAATTCTATGTCAAGCAAAGAGCTAAGCACCTTTTTATTTATTCAAAATTCTAAGTATTTAATTTAATATCTTTATGATTCCCAATTCGTATTGCTAGGATATTTATTCATGATGCTTATTTAGTTGATTTATCCTAGAGTTTAAGTAAATATTTATTTTATTTCTTTACATTTTTGGTGAATTTTTTTTCTCTTACACTACCTAGGGGTTTCCCATAATGTTCATTCGTTCTTCATTACAACTTCAATATATTTTTTGGTTAACTAAAATTTATTTAAGATTTGATTAGGTTTGGATTCAACCTTTATCGTATTTTGTTACTATATTTTTATTTTCATTAGTTATTATTTGATGAAAGGAAATTTATAGCCATAATAAACTATTTCCACATAAGCCCAAGAGACAAGTATGCAAAAAATTTCAGAATCCATAATGGAAAAGAATAGATAAACATACCATCAAGATGACACAAGACATACCTAGGAAAAAACCTAAAAGGAAAAAATCCATTTTCCTAAAGCACCCACATACACAATGTATTATCTCATGAGTCAAGATTACAATACACTTACAAAGTCTCCAGGCTTTTGAAACATTGATCTCCTTACTTGCACTCTATGCAAACAAGAAAATGAGAATCATGCAACCACACACCCCAATCCATGTTTCCTCTCCTCACATACACAACCTACAAGAAATGATTAATTAAAGCTTAGCCAACAAGCCAAAGGTTATAACAACCAACCTCAACAATAACTCATATGCAATTCATTTTTTTCTTTTCAAAAAGGTTTCTCTTGTGCCTCTTGTAATGTCTCCTACATGGGATCCTGTTACAGCTTCAATGAAGGATCTTGTCTTGGCATTGATTCTTGCTTCTCCCATCCTATACGTGGGTTCTTGGCCTCTGTCCTCATCGCTTGTGGTCAATGGAGGGTTGTTGTGTGGCTTTTCCCCATCTGTTAGGACGCCTCTTGCAGTGGTATCTCCTCTTTGCATGCCCCTTGTTGGTTCACTCCCTCTTGCCCCTCCTCTTGTGCTCCTCTCTTATGTGGGGGTTCATAGTTACACTATGGCAACCAAGTCTAGTCCTATTCGCCCTTTGCTGGTGAATCACCCTATTCCTTGTTCCAATCCTTCATACATCTATTCCCAACCTGCACAAATGGGTTTTGGACTCTTGGAGACCCCCATTTACTGGTAAGATTGAGCTCTTTCCTTGTGCTAAAGGGTTTTCATTATTTCATTGCTTCTTTCGAGGATAGATGTTTGGTGTTGCGTCTATTTTGGGCTTGGGGTGGGCGCTCCCTCTCACTCAAGCCTTAGACATCCTCCTTCAAACCCCTTACAAAACCTCTCAATGTGATCTTGATGTGGGTTCAACTTCCAAATCTTCCCCTCCACTTTTGGGAGGATTCTTGTCATGAGGCCATTGGCAACTCTATTGAAGGTTGATGATTCCACCTCTTTCATTTGGCACACCTCTTTCATGGGGCATTTGACCTATGCTCACATTTTGGTGGATATTGATATCTCCATACCTTTTCATGAGGATGTGGTCTTGATGGTAGGGGTTAAACTTTGGTCCCAACCACTTGATTACAAGGGCCTTCTTTTAGGTGTTGTTGCTGCTTCGCTACTAGTCACCTAGCTTCATATTTCTCTCTCCTACATTGAAAAGGAGCTGCTACTTGTTGGAGGAATGGTAATGATGATCTCTTGATTGTTTAGGTTTCAATATCCTCAATGGATGTATCCTCCCAAGATTTGCATATTGATCTTTGTGTGCACTTTTTCGTGTCTTGAGGACCCTATAGGGGTTCCTCCTCTATGCTTATTACTTGTTCCACCATCTGCTTATGCTCAACCCCAAATTTTTGTTGTGGATGACGTCTATAGTTCACATTGTTGTCCTTCTGTCCCCCTTTTGTGTGTTGATGGTCTTCCCATGGGCTGTCCCCTCTTGTTTCCCCTTGTTGAGGGAATTTAGATGCTTCAACTGTTGTTTGTAGAAGATGTAAAGCTCCATCTTCTACCTTTTACATTACTCATTCTTGAGACTTGTTGGATAAGCCCTAGAATTATTTTGAAAAGATTTTTTTTTAATGATTGGGATGACATAAATATGGGAGCTTTCTTGATTAAGGAAGGTTTATTATGAATTGTTAAAAAAGGTAATAAAGCTCTCTTTTGGAGGATTTCATGTAGCCTAATTTTCTCTTTATTCAATTCTAATAGACATGCACTAAAATTATCTAAATAAATTGAATGTTCTTTCTTAGGAAATGCCTCTAGAATAATCTATTTGGCTACTCTTGGCTATTACTATCTTCAATAGAAGAAAGGTATGAATAGAGATTTCCCTAGTAGATAAAAAATTAGAACAAATTCAACTAACCCAATTTTATATTTTTATTTGGTTATTAAGCTAGAAATAATGCCTCACTTGGGATGATAGAATAAGGAGAGGATTTATTGGCCCTTATAAATGTGTTCTATATAACATTTTCGAATAAAATATTTCTCATATTTTCTTTCAATGCCCTTTTTCCTTAAAAAATTGGAGTTTATGGTGGAGAATTTGGAATATTTCTATTATTCATACCTCTTCTTTGTTTGAATTTTGAGATATCCTAAGATGTCCACCAAAATTATTTTTCTTTCTAGTTATTACTTGGGATCTTTGTCCATTTTTTTATTCTTGACAATCCTAGTTATAGAGTAATAGACATATTTTCCAAGATAATTTGAATCTTCTTATTCAAGTTTGGTAGATGATAAAGATTTCAATCAAGGAGAATATTGAGGCCAAGCATTCCTTTGAGGGATCTCTCTCCCCTCTTGATGCTCATATTTCACATTTCCTAGTCCTATCCCCCTCTTCAACTAGCCATATTCAAAATGTTGTTCGGGTGAAGATTTCATACAAAGTGAACAAGGGGTAACCAAGGGGCAACTGGGATTGGTGGAATAGATCATGATAGTCAAGGTTTAGATCAATTTTATTTTCACTATCCACATGGGATTCTTTAATAACAATAAAATGGAGGCCCATCTCTTCTTGTGCATTTGCATTAAGATTGTAAATTGGGATAGAAAAATATTATTTGTGAGATGGACTCCATGATTTTGGTGGCTCTTTTGAACAGAGGAATGGGTAAAAGACATATTATGAGTCTACTTATAGTGGAAGCATCATGAGTAGAAAAAAATCAATAGGAGCAGTTACCCATTTTATATAAAATAGGTTCCCACTTAGGATTGGGTTGTAGAACCTAAATTCCTACCCATATAAAATGGGTATTCTTTTTGTTTTTATAATGGTTATCCATTTTAAATAAAATGAGTTATCCATTTTAAAATGAAATGGGTACCCATTTTTATTCACACCATAAGTCAGTTCCTTTTTAGAATAAGCACTTTGAAAAAGGTGCATATTTCATAAAATTTGAAATTTAGAACCTACACTTTTAGGCTTGAAAACTCAACTGTTAACCCTGGACCTACAAGTATAATGCCATTGATAATAACAAGAGAAAAATTGACTTTAGAAAATATGGTTGACAACCATTTTTTAATTAAAAGCATGAAGTTTCCACAGTCCATTGTAGTATTGTAATATGATTTCTGGATTAAAACTGTGTGCCGATTTTTACATCAACATTTCAGATCATACTCCATGATCCATCATTAGGATGTATTGTAATATGATTTCTACATTGCATCTTGATGATGGATCATGGAGTATGATTTGAAACGTTGATGTAAAAATTGGTACACAGTTTTAATCCATAAATCATATTACAATATCATTTTAAACTTTTTTAACAAATTAAAACCAATTATAGATTATGATGTCTAGTGTTAAAATATGTAATTATTTTCATTGTTGAACATATTTTTCTCTTTATTAATTAAATTTTAGGAAAGTGGTTCATAAACTTGAAATGATAGTTAATAGTATTTTTTAATAGCTTTTTATGTTTAAACTTCAAAAAAAGTTATATGTGACCAATCTATACATGATTCTCTACACAATGTTTTTTTATTAGTTTATCTCAAATTATGAATTTTCTTACATGAGGGGTTTTCAAAGATAACAATTAGGGTCAATAAAAAATATTTTAAAATATTATAAAGAATATCTTGACCAAACTTCACCATAATACACATCTCTTCAAAATGAATTGTAAAAACACATTTATTTAAATTAAATTATGCTTGCCATAGACATGCATGATTTGACTCAAAATGAAATACTTTTAAAAATTAATTTTTGTATATTCTATTTAAAAACTAACTTTTATCATCTGTGTATTAGAATACTTTACATATTTGAAATCTAGACACACAATGTTATATTTCACATTTTGGAGCATGTTAAGATTATATGTGTAAGTGATTCAAATTTTTACTCCAAATATGAAAAATTTAATTTTCAAAAAAATAACTTACACTTTTGGCCAAAAAATAGACCCAACTTCTTGCACTTATACGTCTAATATGGTTTCCTAGTAGTTGGGTTATCTAATATAATAGATTATATGTTTTGTTGCTAATTTTTATTCTATTTCTTTTATCCATATTCCTAGGAAATGGAACATGGTGGCTAATTGTTTGGCTAAGTGGGCTTCTAAAAATGTTGGTAGTTAGAATACCTTTTATTGGGGTTCTTCCCCTTAGCTAAATAAAATATCCATTTTCAATTGATTCAATATTAACAGGGTTAATTTATCCTCTTAAAATCTTGTTTCAAGTTCTTTGAATCCTTCTTAGTTCAAGTTTGTTATGTTTGGAGGGGTTGGTGGTTTTTTGTGAAACCCCCTTCACTTTTTCTTCTTTTTCCTTTATTGCTATCTATGACCATATGAAAATATCCATATTTTATGTGGATGTAGATTCTCTTTTATCAATATAATTTTATCTTTTTTCAAAAAAATAAAAAATATAATATTAAACTAATTATATCATACTTTTTATTTTAATTCAAGATCTATTTATATGTATCCTTAAGAACCTGTAAAGTTGAACATTAAATCAATTAGTATCTACTTAATTCATGGGCACAACTATTTTTTAGTCTTAAGAAATAATTTATTCCATAAAATAATGTTACATTCTAGAAGGCACTTGATTTTAATTATTATTGATGTGCATATATTGATTGATTCACTAATGGAAAGGTGTGAGATGATGCATTTTTTCTACTCAATTTGGGAGGGCTCCAATTCAAAACCAAATTAATATAGAGGATTTTTTTTCAGCACCTTAATTTGATGCAAAAATGATGATTTAAATACTATTTTCTTTTTGGGGTTGAAATTTTTGTCATTAATTTGTTTGTCTTAACCTTGATAAATTGATTTGAAAATTCACTAGAAAGGATTATTTTGGTTAATATTGGATATGGTGTTGTTATATGGCATGTTGATATTAATTATTTCTATCCCCATGCAATACAACATGATAATATGTATATACTCTATGATTTCATAGAATTGAAGAAATTTATGCTAAGTTGTGGAATATTTGATTGAAAAGTTATAAAAATGGAGAAAAAGGGTAACTCAAGGGTAGATCCTTCTTACTTGCCAATCTTAATAGCACAATATAATAAAGGGTAAGAAAGGAATTTTAAGAATATGTTGAATTTATATCTATGGTAAGGAATTAATAGGAGGCTTATGAATTAAATATTCAACATGTATTGCTTAAGCTTGGCATATGAGTTTTATTTGTATCAAAATAGATACCTAGATTTAGGAACTTGAAGACCATGGTAGGAATCTTTCTGCTGATTACATTGGTCTATAGCTATTAAAAGGTGATGGATAAATTTATTAGGAAATATTTTATACTAGGCAACCTTGACCCTCATATGTACAACTTGGGTTCTCTATATTTAGTTAATATATTATTAAGGGACATAAATGAATAGAGTGGTTTTAGATAATTATTCCTATTATCTTTGGTTGAGATTTTGTGAAGTCTTGAAAATATGATTAAATCAACAAGTGTGATATAGAATATCTAATTCTTATTATACCTAATATGGAGGAATTTCAATTAATTATAAGAGAAAATGCTATAATTTGACAATGACTGGTTGTTTAATATGATAAAAAACATCTTTAAAGGTTGATGTGAATAGTCACTCATTGACTGTTACATGTTACCATGGATTATGTCATATAAAATGAATATGAATCATATGACATAGTTATATGAAAAGTTAGTAAGGATTAAGTAGCTAATATACCTATTATGGATGTCTCTAAAGGTATTAAAATATGATACCCACAAGTATGGTAAGATTAATTCATCAAGCTTACATATTTTAAATAGAAGATGGTGAGTGGGGAGTACTTTTATTGGAGTTGTGTGTTGATCAATATTTTGTTCTCAAGTGTGTGATGATAGTTTCATTCTAATCATACCTTAGTTGTTAATACTTAAGAAATTTCTTGTTTTGTGTTGGTAATTATTCATTCAATAATCAATTATACTAGTATATTATTGAAACATAGAAAAATGGGGTAGGGTTCACTACACAAAGTTTTATACTAAATTTGGAATGTTTAACCAAACTTACCACAAATAGAAAGGGAAAAATGAGTGTAATGAACCCACCCATTCTTCTATTTCAATCAGGAAATGAGATCCCAAAAGTCAAAATCCTCTTTCAACCCTTAGGTGAGTGAACTCTTTGAGGAATCTTGCAATTTCCTTTTCTGTGTTAGGATGGGGGTCCTGATTAAACATCACTTTGGGGAGAAAGATTAAAAATAACAGATCAACTCCAAAACACAATCTATAAAGTGCATCTAATAGATTAAACTCAATTATGATGGAACTAGAAATCAAATTGTAGATCTAAGAAAGGGAAAGTGATGTGTACTAGTCACCAAAAGTGATTTTTCAAAGCTGACTAAGGACTCATTCACTCTATGGAAAATGGGTCTTGGATAGGGTTCTGTAAAAATGGTTTTTGGGTTCTCTTCTTTTGTGTCTAGACTCCCAAATCCTCGATTTTCATAGTCGAACAGTCAGAAATAAATCCTGTAGGTGAGTTTCTATGAATTTGCAACAATGATGACAACAAATGCAACTTTGAAAAACTTGCAATTTTTATCTTCAAGAGACCTTCCACCTAAAATCTACAAACACAAATGAAGAGGGAAAAATGTTGTGTTGTTGGTGATGGGGGTTTTCCTTGGTCAAAACCCATTTTGGTAATTAAACCTTGTAATTAAATGAAATAGCATAAAATGAATGATGAATGAACCAGCCTATGTCACAACTCACCAAGCCCTTGGATGAACCTTGGAATATAGATCTCCAACTTGTAGGAAATTGGCTTCAATGGATGTGGTTCTTGATCTTGAAACTTGATTGGAAACTGTGGACATGGAAAAAGTAACCCTTCTACTTTTTCTTGTTTTGTCCCTCCTTATGCTTAATTGACTTGATTTTTACTTGATTTAATGTTGCAATGTGGCCCACATATTCACATTAGGTCTTGAATCTTTATGAATCATTAAGAATTTATGATGTCTTGTAAAGGTGTTGTGAAGTGTTGTAACACATTTTCACACTTTTCTAGACTCTTATTATTATTATTCACCTACCAAGTCTTATATTAAAGTTTTGTAAAGTCTTGTAACAAAATTTCATGCCTTTTTACACTTGTCATCAATAAATACACCTTTCTTATGCTTTATTTGGCCCCTTTATACACATATAGGCCTTAATTAAGTGTATTTTTGAATATAAACTCGATAAACCTCATTTAAGACAACTTAATTCCCGACACCCATTCACATTCCTTGAATGGGACCCATTCACCACTAGGGGTGAATGAGTCCCTCTTGGCACAAAAATCAAAATAAATTCAAATTACTGGTGATTTTTTATTCCTTAAGACCTAAGGTCAACCTATGATGTAAAAAAAAAAAAAAAACCTATGATGTATTTTCAAGAAATTAGGGAAAAAATTGTGTATAAATATATGATTTACCCTCCATTCATCCATTCATCAACATAATTCATTCATGCATAGCATTCAAGCATTCTAGCATTCAATCAAGCATTCAAGCATCTTGGAGCAACATATCTTCAGACTTCAACATCAAGGGTTTGGTGAGTTTATGACATTGCATGTTATTTTTTCATAATTCTCTCTTTATTTCATTATCAAGGGTTTGATTACCAAATTGGGGTTTGACCAAGGAAAACCCCTATTCTCTAATCCTTAACTCTTTCCCCCCTCCTTGCATGTGTGTTTGCAGGTCTTGTATGTAGATTTTTCAAAGATAAAGATGTTTAAAATGTGTTGTAAATTCATCAAAGTCGTCAAATTCAACATAACCCTAATTGAAGCTTGGAGAACACTTTCTTGTCAGATTTTCCAGATTCAAGTTCGACAACCTGTTAGGTAGAAAAGTGTAGACCAAGACCCACATAATTGACCTTTGACTTTTTAGAATTCTGCAGGTGGACTAATTCGCCATCTGTGGTGAATGAGTCCCATTACCAAGATGGAACAAGTGTTTTATGAAGTTTTCTATTCGCGGCATCTTGAAACCTGTTTCGACGGTTTTCACTAGAAACATGACTAATTTGCCATCTATGGTGAATGAATTCCAGTGAGCTTCAACACTGATCTATGAAAAATTATAGAACCTCTCAATATTAGCTTTCAACCTCCAAGTGCACCTCATTCAGTTTCATTAAGTTATGTAATTGCTTGTTCATGTCTTTAGTCCTTCTTGCATATCACAACATGTTTTCAAACACTTTGCATTTATTAGTTTTGCATACAAAATCAATCTATTTTACCGGTTTTTTGCATTTAAATCATCTCATCTAGGAACATTTCATTCATATTACCTTAATCTTGAATGTAAATATAGTGGTTTGTACCCTGTTCCTTTCCTTTTAGGTGAAAGATCCTACAAGTGAAAGAGAACATTAGGGTACCAAACCCAGTGTTTATAGAAACAATTCCTTTGAATGCTTGAATGGATCTTGAACACTACATCAACATATTAGCTCAAATAACATGCATGATGCAAGGAGACTTTGACATGATAATAGGATCTTGATGGATGTAATAAATCTTCAAAAATCTTCTCTTGAATGCCTTGAAAATGCTCTTGAAATTATCTAATAATTCTCTTGTGAAAGTACTCTTGATCTCATACAAATCTTCTTATAAACTTGCTAGGTGAAACATAGTGAAATCACCTTATATTTATACATATGTTAACATTAATTCCCAAGATTCAAATGACATAAGCTAACATGTGAATATACATTTGAAATCATTGAAATACCACCAAAAAGATAATTTAAATTAGGGTTCTAGGTCGAAGTGAGGACCCATTTTCCCTTGGGTGAATGGGTCCTAGGTCACTTACCTAGGACACACATTACTCAATGATAAGTGTTATGTAATGTAATTAATGAATGTCAGGTTTTCCTCTTCAAAAATTGCAATTAATTAGGCTTGGATTTGAACTAAAGGGTCCAATTAAGAAAAAATAGCCTCAATTAATTAATAAATCCCTAGATAAGTGTGAAAGTGTAAAGGTTCACCTTACAACATCACAAGTAAGACACAATTAAGTCCAATTTAATTAATAGGGCCCTAAAATTAATGTGAATATGTAAAATACATATTACAACACTAAATTAAGGAATAATTTAGTCCTTTTATTTAATATTAATTCCCAAATTAACTGTGAAAGAGGGATACTTTTTCCTACACTAAATTTAGCCCCAACTTTAGTGAGAGGGTGACCCCATGTCAAACTCACACTAAAGTAGACATTCAAGACACTTATGTATGCAACAATGACAAAGATACTCAATCATACAACATCAAAACCTAGGAGAAGAAGAGGTAGATCAAGCTTCAACTGTCCAACGCGATGTGGAACATGTCTAGGCTATTTTTCCAACACGTTCACAAGTAGAACTTGATGTCCATGTAAGGAAAATTAGATGCGGAAACAATTCTCCTAACGTCAATACCTCAGGAAAGAATATAGATATACTTTTAATTTTTCCAATTACAGTTCAACTAAGATGCACTAAGAAACAGATAACAGAAATAGAGTAATTGACAATCACACATGAACACCAGATATATGTGGGAAAACCCTTACGGGAGAAAAACCCACCACACCAAGAGAAATCACTTTATATTACAGTAACGAAGATTACATACAAATTCTAGACTTATCTTTCTGGTGTCATTATACAACAGCATTCACCATGGACATTCTTGTACAGGAACCTTCGAGTTACAAACTTTACAGAACAGAACACATCTACTGATCATACAACAATCTGTCAAATCAACCTTCGAACCAACCGATAATCCAACCCGATCACAATCTGCAATCTCACAGTATATCCATGGCATTCCTTGTCTGTCGAACTTCCTCACAGAACCGTCACAACCGATTGTCTTCCAACTATTCAGATTCGGCTTCTCCTATTGGTCCACGAGACTCTACATAGGACGGTCTTACTCGGTCAACAAAATTCACACTGTGTTGGCATCTCGGTGAGACACTAACAGTGTCTTGCCAATGCCGCATAACCTTCATATCAATGTCGCCAAGAGTCACCGTAGTCGCCAAGACGTTCTATCGAGCTCCATGAGTTACACCGAGTCATCAAGCAGTCGCCCAGACCTACTGCTTTTTCCAGGAGATCATAGCGAGTCACCAAAGGTTATACCAAAGTCCCCAGACATATTGAGCTCCATAGAATAGTCGGCTAGACTTAACACCTGCGCTGAGAGTTCATACCGAACTCCAAGACTTACCCTGAAGTGTTCATCCGTCGCCAAGACATCACCCTTCGCAAAGACTTTACTCCGAGATCTTTAAGCTATTTCGAAGACTCTTCATCATCAGCAAGACTCATCAAAGTCACTGGGACTTCTTACCAAAACCACCATGTTCCACCGATGACCAATATTTGCCAAGAGCTACACCAAAGACTTCAAAAGGTGTTTCTATTGGTGAGACCTTCAACGTTTGCTGAGACGTCTTCCCAGGACCTTGAGTTACCCCGATAGCCATTGGCTATCGACAAGACATCCTTCAGTCACTAAGAGGTTTCTCTGACCACTTTGAGTTACTCCAAATAATGCTTGGATGTGTCCCTGTCGGCAAGACTTCCACTGTTCGCTAAGACCTCACACCAGGATCTATCTATTATGGTGAAGACACTAGCAGTATTCCTGTCGGCAAGACATTAACACTTCGTTGAGACTTCTTAGCAAGAACCCTTAGTTATCCCGAAGACCATGGTCACCAAGAGTCTCCCTAATACATGATTGAATGGCCTTTCGGCCAGAGGTCTCCCAAGCGCTAAGAGGTCATAATGAACACTCCTTGTCACAGTGATAGCTCCAAAGTGTAACCTTTCGGCAAGACAGTAACAAGGTCACAACGACCTATTCAAAACAAAATGAATCAAACTGCTAGTCGGCCAAATAATGAAGATGTCACATCAACTTGGCTCTAATGGAGGTTTCAACCTGTATTGTTTGAGGCACATATTTCCAACAATCTCCCACTTGACAAAGATCATATAGGCACCTCTAGAGCACAACATAACTTACTAAAAATCATGGGCACTGAGGCCCATCGAACTGGCACACCACCTGAACTTGTCTGTGCTCACTGGCTTCGTTAATGAATCTGCAACATTGTCCAAAGTATCAACCTTTTCCAAACTCACCTTTCCATCCTTCACCATATCTCGTACAAAGTGGTACTGTACGTCTATATGTTTCGTCCTGGCATGGAAAGTAGGGTTCTTTTCCAGACAAATTGCACTCTGACTGTCACAAAAAATAGTTATTTCCCCTGCATCAAAACCAATGTTAGAACACAAACATTTCAACCATACAACTTCTTTACAAGTATGAGTAGCTGCCATGTATTCAGCCTCCATAGTGGACAAAGCGACTACAGCTTGCTGCTTGCTCATCCAACTCACTGCACCACCATTCAACATGAAAATGTATCCACTGGTGGATCCCCTGTTGTCAATGTCCCCTACCCAATTAGAATCAACATAACCACGAATGCGGAGAGTCCTTTGTGATTCAACCAAGTTCCCATGGTAACACAAAGAAAAATTTGAAGTTCCTTTCAAATACCTAAACACTCTCTTCACAGCATCCCAATGTGTTCTTCCTGGATTAGCCATAAATCAACTAAGAATTCCCACTGCTTGGGCAATGTCTGGCCTTGTACAAACCATTGCATACATGAGACTGCCTATTGCACTAGCATAGGGTACATTGGTCATGTCCTCCATCTCAGTAGGAGATTTTGGACAGTCCTCAACAAATAGCTTCATTCCCTGCATGACTGGAACCACTAGCTGTTTGCAATCATTCATACAAAATCTCTCAAAAATAGTCTTGATATACTTACTCTGACTGAGCCATAGTTTTCTATTCTTCCTGTCCCTTGTTGTCTCCATCCCTAGAATATACCTTGCTGCACCAAGATCCTTCATTTCAAACTTAGCAGACAATTGAGACTTAAGATCAGAAATCATTAGCTTGCTATTTCCTACGAACAACATATCATCAACATAAAGAGCAATAACAAGTACTTGATCACTTTCATCTTTATAATATACTCAGTGATCAAATTTTGATCTTACAAATCCCAAAGACAATACAAAAGTATCAAATTTTTGGTACCACATTCTAGGTGACTGCTTTAACCCATACAGAGACTTCTTTAATTTGCATATCAGTTTTTCTTTACCTTTCTCAACAAAGTGCTCAGACTGGGACATATAGATTTCTTCTTCAAGATCACCATGAAGAAATGCTGTCTTCACATCCATCTGTTCTACCTCTAAGTCATATGCTGTTGCAAGTGACAAAATAAATCTTATAGATGTCAGCTTTGCCACAGGAGAAAATATTTCCCCATAATTGATTCCCTCTACCTAGGAATAACCCTTTGCAACCAGTCTCGCCTTGTACTTTTCTACACTGCCATCTAGACCAATCTTTTTCTTAAATACCCATTTGCAACCAACAACCTTTCTGCCTTTAGGCAAGGGCACTAGACTCTAGGTTTCATTCTTATCTAATGATGCCATCTCTTCTTCCATGGCTTCCAACCAAGAATCTGAATCAGACATTTTAAATGCCTCTTTCACAGTCCTAGGCTCATCAGTACTAGAAATCAAAACATAGGCACAAGTAGAATCTATCAAAGAGAACCCATACCTATTTGGTTGTTTTCTTTTTTGGGTTGACCTCCTCACTTGCTGAGGCTGAGGTTGTTCTTCTTCTTTTGAACTTTCAGAACTGCTCGAGCTCTCCTCAGTTTCAGGTACATTTTGAATTTTGAATTCCTCTTTCTCTGGTGTAGGAGGAATTAATGCTACATCCTTATTGTTATCTAACTTTGTCTCTGACTGGAGATCCAAAGTGGAAGGTTTCAGCTCATGAAAGATTACACTTCTGCTGTATACAACCTTCTCTGTATCAAGATTCCAAAGCTTGTATCCTTTTATGACATTGCTATAGCCAATAAAAATACATTTGATAGCCTTGTTCTCCAATTTAGATCTTTTCACATTCGACACATGAGCATATGCTTCACAGCCAAAAACATGAACATGTCTAAGTGAGGGCTTCTTACCAGACCACGCTTCCAAAGGTGTTTTCTCAACAAGAGAAGAATTTGGAGAACGATTAATTAGATAACATGCAGTAGATACAGCCTCAACCCAGAACTTCTCCTCCAAGCCAACACTACTGAGCATACTTCGTGCTCTCTCCATCACTGTCCTATTGAACCTTTCGACAACTCCATTCTGCTGTGGAGTATAAGGTGTAGTCTTGTGTATTTTAATTCCATGGTTTTTATAGTATCTTTCAAATTCATTAGAACATAATTCACCTCCATTATCAGTCCTTAAGAATTTTATTTTTCTACTAATTTGATTTTCAACAAGGTTCTTAAATTCCTTAAATCGACTGAACACTTTTGATTTACTTTTCAAAAAATAAACAAATGCTCTTCTTGAATAATCATCAATGAACGACACATAGTATCTTGATTTAGACAAAGAAGGAACATCTACTGGACCAAACACATCCGAATGAATATAGTCTAACAAACCAAAAGACTTATGAGGACTGGAATAAAATGAAACACGGAGCTGCTTTCCATATATACAGTGTTCACATAATTCAAATTCAAGATTACAATCTTCAAGCCCCTCAACCAGGTTTTTATTCTTCAAGGTTTTTAAACTTTTTTTTCCTATGTGGCCTAACCTATGATGCCAAAGAATAGTCTTCTCTGCAGGAAGTTTTACTTCCATAGAGTTTACATAATTAAGGATATTTCCCTCTTTACCTCCATGAGCAGCTTTCAGTGACTTTTCAAAGACACTGTTACATTGAACATGTGCATCCAGCTTGTACAAGGTACCAATTCAAGCACCTCTAGCCAACACCATAGAACCTCTAGTCTTCTTGCAGCCATTTCTAGAGAACGTAACTTGCAATATCATTTAGCATACTTACAGAAAATAGATTTTAAGCTAGACCTGGTATGTGCATAACATTATTGATTCCCTTCACTCTGCCATCGGGGAATTGTATTCTGACTCTTCCATGACCAAATATCTCCAAAGTTGAATCACTCGCTAAGTACACCTTTCCACCATTGTATTCTTCATACTTCGTGAACCATTCTCTGTGAGATGTCATGTGGAAAGATGCTCCAGAATCAATCAACCAGACATCATCTGATGCCTGAGTAGCCAAGGCTGTAATGAAGGCGTCACCATCACTATGAGAAGAACCATTATCAGAAGAGCCCTTCTTCTTTTTCTCCTCTTTACAATCCTTTCAGACATGACTAGGTTGCCCATAGTTCCAACATTTCACATTGGAATTTTTGCTAGGAGACTTTGATCTCCCCTTTGATTTCAATTTTTATTTCATGTCCTTCTTCTTGCCTTTCTCTTTCAGTCTTCCTCTGACATCAAGAGCTTCCTTCGCCATCTCAGAAGATTTCCTTCTTAGCTCTTCTGACAGCAAAGATGCAACAACATCTTCCATCTTGAAACTAGATGTTGTACTCCCAATCGCCATCACTAGATGATCCCATGAGTCTGGAAAAGAACATAATAGAAGCATACATCGATCCTCTTCTTCAGTTTTCACATCAACATATGTCAATTGAGCAATTAGCATATTAAATGCATTCAAATGATCAGCCATAGAACCTCCTTGCTGCATTCTCAAAGAATACTTCTTCCTCAAGAATAACTTATTCACCTGATAAATAGATGCCAGTCTCTTCCACAAAGAAGAGGCAGTCTTCTCCTCATGCACATTTAGAAGCATTGAGTCTGCCAAACAGAGCCTTATCAGCCCCTTAGACTTCCTATATGCAAGGTCCTAATATTCTTGCTTCATGCCTATAGGTTTAGTTCCAGACATTGCAAGCCATAGATCACGATCAACTAGAAGATCCTCCATCTTGAGTTAAAACAACTCAAAGTTATTGCCATTGAACTTCTCTATTTCAAACTTTCCAGACATGCTAGCCATCTTAGCCTGTAAACAAAAATAAAAAACTCTACAAGACTCCCATTGAACAGAATTGACTCAAAAAACCCAACGTACCCACAAGGATAACACAACTGGCCAGGCTCTGATACCACTTGTAAGGAAAATCAGATGCATAAACAATTCTCCTAACGTCAATACCTCAAGAAAGAATGTAGATATACTTTTAATTTTTCCAATTACAATTCAACTAAGATGCACTAAGAAACAGGTAACAGAAACAGAGTAATTGACAATCACACATGAACACCAGATATACATGGGAAAACCCTTATGGGAGAAAAACCCACCACACCAAGAGAAATCACTTTGTATTACAGTAATGAAGATTACATACAAATTCTAGACTTATCTTTCTGGTGTCATTATACAACAACATTCACCATGAACATTCTTGTGCAGGAACCTTCGAGTTACAGACTTTACAAAACATAACACATCTACTGATCATACAACAATCTGTCGAATCAACCTTCAAACCAACCGATAATCCAACCTGATCACAATCTGCAATTTCAGAGTATATCGATGGCATTCCCTGTCTATCAAACTTCCTCACAGAACCGTCACAACCGATTGTCTTC
This sequence comes from Sequoia sempervirens, assembly GCA_007258455.2. Taxonomy (NCBI): domain Eukaryota; kingdom Viridiplantae; phylum Streptophyta; class Pinopsida; order Cupressales; family Cupressaceae; genus Sequoia; species Sequoia sempervirens. The sequence goes on from VDFB02036291.1 coordinate 263,826, forward strand.
TAACTGTTCAGATTCGGCTTCTCCTATTGGTCCATGAGACTCCATATAGGACGGTCTTACTCGATCAACAGAATTCACACTATGTTGGCATCTCGGTTAGACACTAACAGTGTCTCGCCGATGCCGCATAACATTCATATCGATGTCGCCAAGAGTCACCGCAGTCGCCAAGACATTCTATCGAGCTCCATGAGTTACACCGAGTCATCAAGCAGTCACCCAGACCTACTGCTTTCGCTAGGAGATCATAGCAAATCACCAAAGGTTATACCAAAGTCCCCAGACATACCGAGCTCCATAGAATAGTCGACAAGACTTAACACCTGCGCCGAGAGTTCATACCGAACTCCAAGACTTACCCCGAAGTGTTCATCTGTCGCTAAGACATCACCCTTCGCAAAGACTTTACTCCGAGATCTCTAAGCTATTCTGAAGACTCTTCATCATTGAAAAGACTCATCAAAGTCATTGGGACTTCTTACCGAAACCATCGTGTTCCATTGATGACCAACATTCGCCAAGAGCTACACCGACAACTTCAAAAGGTGTTTTTGTCGGTGAGACCTTCAACATTTGCTGAGACGTCTTCCCAGGACCTTGAGTTACCCCGATAGCCATCGGCTATTGGCAAGACATCCTTCAGTCGCTAAGAGGTTTCTCCGACCACTTTGAGTTACTCCAAAGAACGCTTGGATGTGTCCCCGTTGGCAAGACTTCCACTGTTCGCTAAGACCTCACACCGGGATCTATTTGTTACGGCGAAGACACCAGCAATATTCCTGTCGGCAAGACATTAACACTTCGCTGAGACTTCTTAGTGAGAACCCTTAGTTATCCCGAAGACCATGGTCACCAAGAGTCTTCTCGATACACGATTGAATGGCCTTTTGGCTAGAGGTCTCCCGAGCGCTAAGAGGTCATAACAAACACTCCTTGTCACAGCGATAGCTCCAAAGTGTAACCTTTCGGCAAGATAGTAACAAGGTCACAATGACCTATTCAAAATAGAATGAATCAAACTACTAGCCGGCCAGACAATGAAGATGTCACACCAACTTGGCTCTAATGGAGGTTTCAGCCTGTATTGTTTGAGGCACATATTTCCAATAGTCCACTATGCAAGCGACACATATGCTCACACAGGCTAATGGAACTTTAGGCCATCCACTAGGTGATCCCCCAACAGGTGGTAAATGAGAGAATCTTATTAGGATCCCATACCATATCAAAGCTATCCTCCCAAAAACTTCAATAAGGCGCCACAATACAAAACTTTGAGCTTCACAAGGCCTAACAAATTGTGTTGTGCTAAGCAGTCATAAACAAGGGGAAGGCTCTACTGGAAAGCAAGGTGTGTTATGCTTGGTGGCCTTATAGGGAGAGGTTTTAGCTTTACAAGGTTAACAAGTTGTATTATTCTAAACACTTATGGAATATATATATATATAGGTTTGTTCAAAGGGATCTTAGTTCGTGTAAGCTCTTCTTGGGGATAATTGTGCCTAATGTCTCCAAGAGAGGAAAAGTCCAAGATAAAATATTCACAACTTAAGGAATAAAATGTGTAGCAACACCACTAAGAGGAAAGTCATATGCTAAGAAATATCACGCTCTTGGAGGATATTAAACCCAATGACACCACCAAGAAAAAGCCGTATCATAAGAAGAAAGAAAATCACACAAAGAAACATGAAGATGTCAAAAATTTCTACAATAATAATGCCAATGTATGCCTCAACTTTAAAGGAATTGCTACACCATTACTGTGAGCAATAAGTTTAAAGTAGCAAATGATCAATGCTAATCAATAAAGAGGACATGAGAGCTTACTCAAAAAGCCTTATGCCAAGTCATATGTTTACAAATGAAAACATCATGAAAATGGGTTTCCCCCAAAATGAAATCCCAAAACACAAAAGGGATCCATAGATTTGGGGTCAATATATCTTTCCTGCAATGTTTTTATAGAGCTTGGAAATGTCACCATTCCACAAATATTTGCAGATCAGGAAGAATGAAAAATAGAGAACGAAAAACAAATAAAAGCTTTCAGGTCAACATGGAAGAGACCTAAATGTCTCAAAGCTTTGTTTCATCCCCAAAAGGAAAACACAAGGCAAGCAAAAAGATAAATGTTTACAACATAGAGAAGAATTAAGATACATATAATAGAATAGTACAGGGGATCACATTACACACATGCAATCACACATGAGGAGAGAGATACATCAAATAGAATAGTACGGGGGATCACATTACACACATGCAATCGCACATAGAAACATGAAAAATAAAATAAAGTAAAATACTAGTAAGGCACATGCGATTCAACCTATAGCAGGTTGTTTGCATCCCAAGCTTGCTCTTATATATACATTGAAGGTGAATAACTAGCCAAAGGGACAACATCAAGTGCCAAACTAGGACAAGGCTGCCTAACCCCTTGCCCTCCCAATGACAAAAGGTGAGCCAAAAATGGATGATGGTATGCTACTCCTTGTGAAAGGAAAATATGATTGCATAAAGCCAAGTTTATACCCTCATGCATGGTAGTGAATATACTATGATACTACAACTACCACATGACAAGGAGGAACAACTAATGTTATTGATTATGATTAGACAAAGTATCAACCTTATGCATATCTAATGAGATATTCCCACATGTAGTGTCTATTAGCTTAGGATGCACCAAAGTTAAGGTTGTCTTGGAAGAATCTTTTGTAAGAGTGTTGATATTTAGTGAAGGATTTTGTGATGCTTTTGTTTCTTTCAAAGGACAATAACCAAGAACATTAGTTGTTTCTTACATGGTAGGCTCTATAGGGAAACAAATACCTTGTTCTATAACACCACATCCTTTTCCACTATACCCAAGTTGTTTCATAAGTTCATAACCTCTTCCACAAAGCTTTTTCATTTATTTTGGATTCGGTGGTTGTTCGTAATCAACTTCATCAAAGTGTGTTGTATAATTTGTTTCATCTCCTAAAGTGGTTGAAGTGGATGCTTTCAAATTTTGTGTTTACATTACTGCTAGTTCTTTTCCCTTTTCAAACTCTTTTATTGTGATCTTATATTCGCCCATGAATGTAGGTGTAAAATCCAATGATCCCAAATAATCTATCGATAACATTGTGAAGGGTTTAGGGTGTTTATCTTTTTTTTCTTCTTGCATGGATTGTACTTGTGTAGTCAGTGTCAATATTTTCAAAGGATTTTCCTTATCTTTTTTGACGAGCAAACTATCTAGTTCAGGGTTAGCTTTGATTGTATAAACCTTGTTGTTATAGACATACTTCATTATATGATGAAGAGTAGAAGAAACCCCATTAATTGAATGAATCCATGGCTTACCTAAAAGAATATTATATGAAATATCATGAGGAATAACATGGATAGTAGTTTGTAACATGACCTTTCCCACTGCAATAGATAATGTGATCACACCAAGTGGTTGCTTCCCTACATTATCAATTCCACAGATAGATAAAGAGTTTGATTGTATTTGGCTTTTTTCTATTGCAATATTATCCAAAAGGTTCACACTACACATGTTAAGGGTGGAGCCATTGTCAACAATGGTTCTCTTTATCCCCTTCCTATTAATAATGGCTATGATGATGAAAGATTCATATTGTTTTTGAACTTCCAAGGAGGGTAACTCACTTTGGTGAAAAATAATGTCTAGATTAACTGCATTCATTCCTTGAACTAGGGCTGCCACATCATTCAGGTTTGCACTAGGGATAACCAAAACTTTTTGCAATGCATTTTGAAGCATACTATGATAACTAGATGAGGCTTGAATAAGATCCCATAAGGATATCTTAGTAGGAGTGTTCTTAATTTTTTCAACAAGTTCATACTCCTTTTCACTATGTAGAGGCAAATGAGGAGCACTAGGAAAAATAGGTTGAGGAAATGGTAATGAAGTGGGAGTGGTTTGTGGTTGCCTATTGTTTCTTGTATTGTATGCGTGGGGTATGTGCAGGATCATGGTGCGCCAAAAAGTGGCAATATTTGTAGGGTATGTGGCTGATGACTTTTTTTTACCCAAAATTAATGAAACAAAAAGGGTTTTTAGAGGAGATTCTCAGCTTTCCAAAAATATAAATTATGATTTAATTTGAATTTAATAAATAATTATTATTCATTTTCTATTAGAATTATGACTAAAGTCCTGACGATAGATTGAAAACATCTATAACTTTCAAGGATATCATTTTTTGAATCCAAAACATGCCACATTCTATACTTCACATACTATAGGATTAAAAAAAGAAAAATTAAATTTCATGAAGTTTTGACCAAGTTAAGGTGAATGGACAAAAAGTTTTATATTTTCTAAAAGTTGTAATAAAAATTCATAATTAATTATTTACTTGGAAAAAAATTACAAAAAATGCATCACATCCAAACATGAGTCCTCTACTTATATATAAAATCTTACAAAAAATATTATCATTTTATTATGGTTAGGGTGGTAGAAACCTACTTCTTATTTTTCCCTGAAATTTAAGTACTCGCATTGAAATTTCAAATTTTCACCAAATAGATTTTATTTATTTTTAAATAAACCTAGTATTTTAGAAACTACATTTAATTTTCTACAAATTCTATTCTTACATATTTTTGAAATAATATAGATAACTTATTCAAATATTTACGTCAAGTTGCCTAACACTGATTTTTCTAAATTTTCTGCCACTTAAGGGCCTGTTTTTTGCATGATGATCCTGCACATACCTTGTGAGCAATGGTATTATAACTCAGTTGCTACAAAAAATTGTGTTGAGGTGGTCTTAGGATAAGCATATGTTTTTTTTGAACTTGCGGTTGTTGTGAGGGTGGATAGAGGGTAAGTTGAGGCTTAGGTTTGTTGGAGGTCTAAAAATAAAAGGAATTGAGGGAGTTCTAATGTTCATAACCTCAACAAAATTATCCTTATTTTCATGATCTCTAACTGAAGAGTCTAATGTCACTTAATTATCTTCATCTAAGGAAACCACATAACTATTGTTTGAAAGACATGTATCAATGTCATCATTTTCTTGCACCATGATATATTCCCTACTAGGAGAGATTTTAGGAGAGGATCAAACAAGATGTTGATCACATTCTATGGCTATATTTTGTAAGATAACTCCATCACAAGTAGGGGATGCATCAAGAGAAGAACAACTATGATTTTATTACTTACCAATTTGATTGGATCATTTCGTTCAAATATATATTTCCAAATGGTAGGAGCATTAGGAAAGGAAGAAACAAGATCCTCATGACTCTCAATAAGTGTATCTTATAACACCAAAATCTCTTTCTCACAAATAGGAGAGATATTAGGAGAAGAATAAATGTGATTTTCATGGTTATCTACGCTTACATCCCCATTTCCTATAATGTCTTCCCAAGTAGGAAAGGTAAGAGAAGAGAAAGAAATAGGATTATCATAACTCTTAATAATTGGATCTCTTAACACCAACATATCTTCTTCACAAATGTATTTTTCATGATTTTCCATGATTGCATCCTCTTTCACTAAAGCATTCTCACAAGTAGGAGAGATATTGGGAGATGAATAGAGATTAGTTCAAGTAATGGTAAGAAATGTGTCAATGATATTGTCTTCTTGTGTCATAATATCTTCCAAAGGGGGAAAAGGAGAGGGAAAAACAAGAATTTCATGATTCCCAATGATTGTATCTTCTTTCACTAAGACACCTTCATCACCAATAGGAGAGGTATCAGGAGATGAAAAATTATGGTTTTCATGATTATCTATGCTTGTATCCTATTTTATCAAATCATCCTCACACATGGGAGAGATATTAGGTGTAATGCCCCACTAGGGAACCCAGAGGACAACAAAGAAAGAGGAATGCAAAAGACATGGATTTTTTTTTTAAACAAAAAATTGTATGGTGCAGGGGCACCAATCTATTTCATTTGTATTTGGTCAAGTTTGTTTGGTGGTAGGTTGTATTAGGGTTTTGAGGTCTTTTTTTATGTCCATAAGGTCTAAATTGACCATTAGAATGTATTAGGAGTTCATCTTTGTTAAAATATGCAATGTTAAAATGATGCTAAAAAATGCAAGAATTTGTAATTGAGGGTCTTAGGTAGAATTTGGTGTCTTGAGTCTTGGATTTTGTGGAATAAGGTCTTATTGGAACATTTAGTGTGGTAATGAATCATTGCAATGGTAATTAGGAGGTTTGGGGTTTAATTTACAAAATTGACAAAAAAATGTCAAATGTTGTCAAAGCAAGAAATGTAAAAGTGCAATTTTGAGGATGCCCAATGGTCAGTTGGGATTTGAAAGGTAATTGGTCAATTTGGAGGGTAGTTTTAGTGGGAAAATTTTTAAATATGTTCACTCCATCGATGTAATAGGTTTTTGAAAGGATTGTGAAGGAGAATCAATAAAGGAAGCCCTTGTTTTGCTCTAATTTTTGTGTTTTACAATAAATTCTACATTACCAGTCATTTGTACAGTTCCATACTAAAGCATATCTTACTGAAAGTTTGTGCCTTCAATAGTGGGGTGTGTTAACTACATTCTATATTTGGTTTGAGTGTTTCAAATTAATTTTGGTGCAAGTTTGTTTCAAATTATTGAAACCGGTTTGATATACCCTGTTCTTAGGGTTTGAGGTTTTAATCATTGAATAAAGCCCATTCCACCTTTTGTACTCATTTTTTCTAAGTGGAATGGGCTCAAGATGTTAGGTTTAGGATGGTAGGGTAATAGGTTTGGACTACGTGCAAGTTTTTGGGAAAAGTAAGGACTGTCCCATGGGATTTGCAATGAATTTGGGTATGAAAATAATCGGTTTGTGAGTGAGTTTGAAGAATTGTTGTGAGTAGGGGCTGTGAGATGGTTTTGTGAGTGAGGCTAGACATCTTCAAGAGTGTTGGAGGTGGTGGCAGATTCTAGAGAGGTTGGGAACCATAAGTTTCAATAAACCCTACCCTTAACATGTGAAAAGTGAGGGTTTTCAAGTACAACGGGTAGATGAGGGTATGTGTTCCTAAAAATTGTTGAAAGGGGCTATTTGATATCTAGTATGAAGGTATAAGAGGGTTTTCAGAACTGGTTGCAAGAATTAGGAACACTTCCTTTGGAAAGTGACCTAATTGGTCTACTAGGTCATCATAGTTTCATGAATTTGAATGAGATGGTTCAAGGTGACTCATATACATTTTTGGATATGTTTGAGTATTCACTGAGGGGTTTTTTAAAGTTTCGAGGGTTTATTGTTGTGAGGTTTCTTTGTGAGAAAAAATTAACTATTTGGGTCTATAGACCTACTAGAGCAAGGACATAATTAGATTGGAGAAGTGCTTTGTAAGGGTTTTTGTGGAACTATTTGTTGATAGAAATAACTTGAATTATGTTGATTTAGATCAAAGACACCAAGATATGCATGAAATGGTATCAAAGCATAGAGAATAGGTCTTTTGAAAGTTGAAGGTTGTTGATTGAAGAGAGAAAATTTGAAAGTTGAACAGTCAAAGTGTCAAGATGCCTCCAAAAATAGATAATGTGGCTAGGAAAATGCAAGAGATGGAAGAGAAGATTGAGAGGGAGATCAAAAATTGAGAGAATTGCAAAATAGATTTGAAGAAAGGTTGGATAGTGGAAATAGGATAGAAAAGAGGAATGATTTTGGGAGATGAAAGTGAGATTGAAGATGATGAAGAAGAAGAATATGAAGATGTAGATGAAGAGTTGGATCCTGAAGACCAAAGAATGGCCAAACTATTGAAGGAAGTAAAAGGAAAAAAGCACAAGGTAAAAGTTGATTTGCCAATGTATGATGGTAATTTAAATGAGGAAGCATTGTTAGATTGGATTGCAACTTTAGACAACTTCTTTGAATGTGAGGATGTATTTGATGAGGAAAAAGTGAAGATAACAAAGAATAAATTGAAGGGGCTTGCATTAGTTTGGTGGGATTATGAGCAAGCTGAAAGGAGGAGAAGAGGTAAGTCTAAAATTGTTTCATGGGATAGGATGGTAGCCAAATTAAAAGGTAAATTTTTTCAAATGATTATGCTATCCAAATGCCAAAAAAACTTCAAGATTTAAAGCAAAGAAAAATGGATGTGAAAACCTATACTAATGAGTTCTATAAATTGAGCATAAGGGTAGGACATATGGTTGATGATGTTGAGAAAGTGGCCAAGTATCTTAGTGGACTAAGATTTAACATCTAGGATGAAATGAAGTTACATAATCCAAAGACAATTGAAGAATGCTATCAGATGGCTATAAGGGTAGAAGAGAAGGTGAAAAGGAGACAAGAAAAGACAACAAGAGGTAGGGGAAACACTTCAAGGGGTAGAGGTATATTTTCTTCCTCAAGAAAAACCAATGAAAGTCAAGGTGATGCACATAAAGGACAAGAACCATTTGCAGATATAGAGGTGGATTCAGTGGAATAAGAGGCAGATTTAGAGGTGGTAGGAATGCAAATATATTCTTAGGAAGGTGATAAAATTGTAATAGAGTTTGGACATCCTGCCTACAAGTTCCTTGAAAAATTTGGTGATTCATCAAGTGGTGGAGAAAGGAAGAATGAAAGGAGAGCTCAAATTTTCCAAGAAGATGAAGGTGAGAGTTCAAATTCCAATAGTATACATGCTGCTCCTAAAGTTGGAGAAATTTTGATGGTGAGAAGAAACTTATTTCAAGCATCCAAGGAGAAGGAGATGGCTCAAAGAAGACAATTGTTCAAGACAACTTGTAGGTGTAAAGGTAAGGTGTGTAAAATAGTGATAGATTTAAGATCTACTGATAACATAGTGTCTTGTGAAATGGTTGATAAGTTAAAGTTAGAAATAATCCCTCTTGAAACACCATACAAAGCTTCTTGGGTGAGTGATGATCAATCCATTCTTGTTAAAGAGAAAGCACTAGTTGAGTTTCAGATTGGTGAATATAGGGACAAAGTGCTTTGTGATATTTTACCAATGAAGTTGTTGCCATTTACTCCTTGGAAGACCATGGAAATTTGATAGGAACTCAATCTGTGATGGAGAGCTAACACATATTAGATTGTGAAAGACGGTATCACTTTTATATTGACCCCATTGTAGGAGGGTGGAAAAGAGAAAAACAAGACAACCAAAGTTATCACTTTTGGTAAGAAAGAGGTTGAGAAGTTTGTGGGAGATAAACAAGAAGAGAAAAAGGCATTTGGAACCACTTCAATGTCAAGATATGTGAGGACAATGAATTTGTAGGCTGATACAATCAAGAAAAGAAACAAAGAAGGTGAAAGAAAGATGACTAAGACTGAGTTAGAGAGGGTCAAGGATGAATTCCTTGAAAAAATTGAAAATGAGTTGAAAAGGAAAAAAAGGAATTGAGGTTGGGAAAGTTTCTTGTTCTATAGCTACTAAGGAAATGTAGAGGTAGTCAAGTACTGATAATACAATGGTAAATAAGTCTATAAAGGTAGAGGTTACTGAGAAAGAAAATTTGAACAAAAAGATGCATGAAAAAGAAAAGGTGATTCAAGGACAAGTGAGTAGTTTCAAGTGTGAAACTAGAGGTAAGGAAGAAGTAGTTGGACACAAGATTGGGAAAGATGTGTTTGCAGGTGTTAAAGCAAGAACAAGATTAGTCACAAGTGAAGGGACAGTTAGGAGACGTTCATCAGGCCAGTTTGTACAAAAGAAACAAAAGTTAGGAGGTAAGCTGTTTGATCACAAATATGGTATTACAAGCTAGCATCATATTGTCCAGAGGAAGAGGAAAAGAGTATTTGAAGATCAAGGTGGTAGAGAGGATAAGTTTGGGCAACCTATGATTTCATTTCCAAGAGACTTGGAAAATCATCAAGGGTGGTTGTATGGTGTAGGAGCACCACTCTATTTCATTTGTATTTGATCAATTTTGTTTGGTGGTAGGTTGTATTAGGGGTTTGAGGTCTTGTGGTGTGTCCATAAGGTCTAAATTGACCATTAGAATGTATTAGGAGTTCATCTTTGTTAAAATATGCAATGTTGTTAAAATGATGCTAAAAAATGCAAGAATTTGTAATTGAGGGTCTTAGGTAGAATTTGGTGTCTTGAGTCTTGGATTTTGTGGAATAAGGTCTTATTAGACCATTTAGTGTGGTAATGAATCATTGTAATGGTCATTAGGAGGTTTTGGGGTTTAATTTACAAAATTGACAAAAAATTGTCAAATGTTGTCAAAGCAAGAAATGTAAAAGTGCAATTTTGAGGAAGCCCAATGGTCAATTGGGATTTGAAAGGTAGTTGGTTGGTTTGGAGGGTAGTTTTAGAGGGAAATTTTTTAAATATGTGCACTCCACTGATGTAAGAGGTTGTTGAAAGGATTGTGAAGGAGAATCAATAAAGGAAGCCCCTATTTTGCTTTAATTTCTATGTTTTACAATAAATTTTGCATTATCAATCATTTGTATGGTTTCATACTAAAGCATATCTTCCTAAAAGTTTGTGCCTTAAATAGTGGGGTATGTTAATTGCATTCTATATTTGGTTTGAGTGTTTCAAATTAATCTTGGTGCAAGTTTGCTTCAAATTACTAAAATTGATCTGATATACCCTGTTCTTAGGGTTTGAGGTTTTAATCATAGAATAAAGCACATTCCACCTTCTGTACTCACTATTTATAAATGTAATGGGATCGATATGTTAGGTTTAGGACAATAGCCCTAGTAAGAGGTTTGGATTGTGTGCAAGTTTTGGGGAAAAGTAAGGACTGTCCCATGGGATTTGCAATGAATTTGGGTATGAAAATGATGGGTTTGTGAGTGATTTTGAAGAATTGTTTTGAGTAGAGGCCGTGAAGTGGTTTTGTGAATGAGGGAACACATATTCAAGAGTGCTGGAGGCAATGGTAGAGTCTAGAGAGGTTCAGAACCATAAGTTTCAATAAACCCTACCCTTTGTTGGATCTCAGTTGTGTTCATGGTTTGTTCATGGTTTGTCCTTGATGAAAAAATCACTTTCTTGGTTCTCTTGATCTGACAGTATCAGTTTGGATGTTTATGCTTTATCATGATACATATTTGATGACACTTGGCTATTACAAATGGTTAATCGTTATGATTCAAGTTCATGTTGATGAGAATTCTGGTTTAGTGTTATGAATGCTATTCTTTTGCAAATGATTATGATTATTGGACTGACAGTGTTGATAAGGTTTGGTTTAGGTTATTCAGATGGTATTCATGGTGACAGGGCTCTCTTCAACTTCAGATTTATGAACTTGGCACTTCACATGTTCAGGTATATTAATTCATGGTTTTCTCAGTTATGGTTTGAGTTGGTATGACTTATCGTTGATGATCATGGCACATATTTGGTTCAGTGCTTCAATACATTGCTCCATCTCAGACAGTTTGATTATTGCTTCATTTGACTCAATGGAACTTGATTATGAGACATCAATGCTTTCATTTTTAGTATAATATTGGCATAAGTTTCATGTTACTTTGTTGGAGTTATCACCATTTATGGCTTTCACTTGGATTTGGTCAGTAATCTGGGTTCTTCATGAGATACGTTTTACATTACATATGAATTTGTAAAAGTCATATTTATGGCAAATTAGCTCGAAGGTAATATTTATGGCAATTTTGTTAATGATTGTTTTAAGCATTACTTGGTGAACATGCCTTGGTAAATGAATTTGATTAAATTCATATATGATTCAAGCTAAATGTCTATGTGCATTACTTAAAAGTCATTTGAAAATGACATGGCTTTGTCTTGAGCCATCATTTGTTCTAGTCGGCCTTATGAGAATCATTGACTCAATCAAAGGTTACTTGGTGCAAATTATTAGTCAATATTTAATAGCTCTACTTGATGGTTATTATTATAGTGGTCGAACTTTTTGAAAAGTCTTCAATTCTACAACGTATTTTGATGGATATATTGGATCATTAAGTTGGCATCCTCAGGAAAAAAATCTTTTATGACTTAGTGTGGACTTCAAATCACTCTTCATTTCAACAAAGTCATCGATTGAAAAGAAAGCATGTTAGGGCAATTCATGGTTTATGATTTTCTTTTGGCTAGGTATGAAACCCTAGCCTCACCGCTGCCTTGAAGGATTGTTTCATTATTTCACTGCTGCTCCAGCTGGCTGTAACGTCTATGTCAGGAAGTAATCAACAGTGTTGTTTTGCAATAAAGAGTGTGGCTACTAATGAAGTCATGGGAGTTGCAGATCTGACTGGTATTAATTTGTTTTTCATGCTGACTAATCAGGTATCTCATCTGTCATTTGTTTTCTCATGGAAAGTATTGTCTTTGTTTGCTTTAGGAAATAGAAAAATAAATAAATGGGTATCTTTGACAGTTTTAGCATTATATGATTTCAGTTACATTCTTCTGTCTCTAGCTGTGATATTCATTTGTTTCTATTAGCATGTCAGAGTGTATTTGGGAATCTTGCATTGTAATTGAATGGGTATTTGCATTACCTCAAGACCTTCGTTGATGGCTCTTAAAAGCAGAATATTCATTTTGCATTGAGGGTTTATGAGTTTCAGATAATGGGTAGTCGTGCTTTTTGAAAATTTGTCAGTTACAATTTGAAATCACTTCATTTGTTGTAGAAATTATGGATTCAACATATGGGTTATCTAAAAATAGTATCAAATGGCTATTTTGTTTTATTAAAGATTTGGGTATTGTAAAAGCGTTTGCAGATTTGAAAAGGATCTTTGATTTATTCTTGTCAGTTTATTTATAGCCTACTGTTCAGGCGTTACAAATGATTATTCAATGGCACATATTCTAAAAACAACAAGAGGGTTTTAGTTTCCTTTGAACAACACGTTCTTTGAAGACTTCTTTTTGACAGACATACTTGAAATCATATATAAATACAGTGTTGTGAACACTGTGAGTCTTCTGGTTATCATTCTAAGATATTGTTACTGGCTGTATCAAGAAATGTATTGAAAAAGCTCTGTAATACAAAAATTGAAAAACATGATGCAGAGCAAAGTTGTAATTCTTCTCTATGTAATATTTTAAGGATTCAATAGTTGGATTCTTAGGGTATTAGGTATATGAGAAAACTGGGTTTTATGAGCTTAACTGAAAACAAAGAGATCCTCTGAGATATTATTATTGTTCAGAAATATAATTTGAGGGGTTGGTGCTCCTTGAGATTGATATCTCTAAATGAGGGTTGGTGCTCCTTGAGTTGGTGCTCAAAAATTAGCCTGTAAGGCATTGTAAGCAGTGGTTTTTGAAGTTAAGCTAGTGAGGTAGTTTAGGAGTGGTTTTTCTACCCCAAGAGGGTTTTCCACTCAGCAAATTCTTTATCTTATGGTCTCTTTGTTTTGATGTTATAATGCTTCTTGATTGTGATATTTTTTTGAGTAATTGTTCTTATTAGTCTGTGCATTGTTGAATGTTAGTTTCCCCATCTCTAAAAATGGTTATATCAAAATGTCTTGCACAAGTGTTCTATCAGTGTTGAAAGTTCTGATAGAAAGTATAAAAGTATTCGTTTGATTCATAGCTCAAGAATTTTTATAATGTGCTTAATTTTTTTGTTATCTCAATACCTATCTTGTGTCATTATGCTGCACTATTGTTGCAGTGTCTTATAGAGATGCATTGAAATTATTTGGTTAAGAAGTGTTTCAATAATGTTGGTATTCACTTACATAGTCTTATGAGTTGCACCTATACTGTCATTGTGCTTTGATTGTTAAACATGGTCAGTCACAATTGTTTTGGAAAATGCAAGATATGTCTCTCAAATCACATTGGCATAAGTTGTCTAATGGACTGAGTTGATGTTGTCATATCTTTATTTACCCCTTTTCATAAATGCTTTCAAAGTGATTACTCTTCTCTGTTGTTGATAGAAAGGATATCAGAATTAAAAGTCTTGGTTGAAGTTGAAAAAATTTTAGACACTGATTCACCCCCCCCTCTCAGTGTCTATCCATAACTCCAACACCCTTAACATGTGAAAAGTGAGGGTTTTCAAGTATAATGTGTTGGTGTAATTAATTATTTAATTACACTTTAGCATAAGTTTATTTAGGCATATTTTATTTCCTAGGTTAATTATTATCCTTATCTTATTGAGATGTCTTTTTGCTTAGGATAAGATTAGGGTTGTGCATGATTTCCTTTTTGAAGGCTTTTGTATTATTTGTAAAACAATTATTTTCAATAATCATTATTTTGATTTTTGCTTCCACACATTGGCTTTGAGGGTTTACATAACATCTCTTCTTTTTTGTTCTGAATATCTGTTGCATGTGATAGGTGATTGCTTTAAGGTGATTCTTGGGGACTGTGAAGTTGGTTTTTCAACTTCTACATGGTATTAGATCTCCAAACTTGTTGCTGTCTGTTCGTGATTTGAATATATTCTCTCACAGTGTCTTTTTCTATGCAAGGGTTTCAAGCCAGGCTAATTTTTGGTAGATCTAGGGGTAGCCTAATTTTTTGTGCATTTTTGGGCAAAACGGACTTCGCCATCTCGATCAGAGCTTCCAAAAACCCCAGAAATGTCTTTCGTTTTGTTGATTTTGGAGAAATTTGAAAAAAAGGCAAAATTTTTTTAGCCAGAGGCCACACAGCCTCCCCAACACACAGATCGAGGCAAATTTTCAAAAAAAAAATCAAAAAAATAAAAAAGCGCTTTAAATTTTTGCGCTACTTGTTCAAATCTCTCAGTGCCACCATCGTGCCACTCCATCGCCGCTGGGCGGTCACCATTCCTCCACAGCCCAGCGGCTTTAGCTCCTCCACTGCCAGCCTGTTCATAGCCCCGCGGGCTCTCTGAAGTGCCAACCGTGGTCTTGTGGGGACCAGGAGCTAACACTAAGCCCCTCGCCAGACTAAGACCCTCTGCTAGGGTCCTATCGCCGACCAAGAGCTCCGTCGGCCCACCCCAGCCCCTGCCGAGGTCATATTGTGGACCAAGGGCTCTGTGCCTAAGCCCCCACCATTTTTTTTCCACTGTGAAGCCAGTGGTCATATGCAAGACCGAGGGCTAGAGCCAGAGGTGTTGATTTTTTGCCCCTGTTTAGTATTAAAAGTGCCTTTTACAGGCCTTTTTTTTTCTCATAACTTGGGGAAACAGAGGTATTTTTTCAAAAATGAGATATCGTCAAAAAGATGGTTCGATGCTCTTTCCAATGGTGGTTGTTTTATTTTTTGATTTTTCTATTTTGGTGCCTTTTTCGCCTGTCAAAACCAAAAGTTGTTGTTTTCATTCCGGGAGGCGTAACTTTTGTGTCCTAGCTCTGTTTTTTGAAAACAAATAGGCATTGGAAAGCTGGTTCAGTGCTCTACATAGATCTTAGACCTATTTTTTCATATTTTTTTACCAGGTATCTAATATTATTGTTTGATCTAAGCCTTTACCTTTTTAGTCATTTTCTTGGGAAGCATGTAATCAGGCTATTTTTTTGAGATCAGTGAGAATTGTTTTTTTATTATTTGAGAGTATATATTGCTATTTTCTATCATGGATTTACATAGTATTGCACCCCTTACTCCATTCAACTATTTTGGTTGGAAAAAAAAATGGTGATTCATTTGAAACACAAAGGGTTGTACAGGGCAACCATGGGTACATAAATTGAACCTATAGGTGCTACTAAAAAGAGAAAGTGGTTTAATAGATGTGATGAAGCTTATGGTACTTTATGTCTGTCTCTTTCATCTACCTTATTTTTCACATTGAGTCTTGCAGTACACCCAATGAGATCTAGACTACTTTAGAGTCTTTGTTTGGGAAGTAGGATACTATGAGAGGGTTTCAGTTAGAGAATGAGCTTATTGGCTTAAATCCTAGGGATTTTTATAGCATCCAGGAGTTTTTCACCAAACTCAAGTCTCTTAGATTGCAGTTGTCACAGTGTGGTGTTCAGAAAGAAGACTCTCAGTTGATATTGTCCATTCTTTCTAAGCTTGGACCAGATTATTCAGTTTTTGTATCTACCTTTTATGCCACTAGGGATGCGCTTGGTATGAGATTCACTATGCCATCTCTTGATGATTTTTCTTCATCTCTCACTCGAGAGCAAGCTAAGTTAGCTAGCATGAGAACGGTGAAACCTTCTTCCTCATCATAGGCACTTATTGCATCACAGGAGCCCAAAGATCAGAAGGCTTCTACAGACAAAGGAAAGAAACATAAACAAAAGGATTCCAAACCTCATGAGTAGAAAAAGGAGTCCTTAGATTCATCCTCCTCTTCTAAGGGGAAATCATTTAGGAAGGAGAAGACTACATGTGCATATTACAAGAGGGAAGGACATGTGCAGAACATAATTGCTACAAGAAGGACATTGATGAGCTGAAACATCTTCTTCAGAAACATCAGATTGATTTTCCTTCTAG
Source organism: Sequoia sempervirens (assembly GCA_007258455.2). NCBI lineage: Eukaryota > Viridiplantae > Streptophyta > Pinopsida > Cupressales > Cupressaceae > Sequoia > Sequoia sempervirens. Next base: position 280,200 of record VDFB02036291.1, read on the forward strand.
GATGTCTGCATCTTCTTCTTCTTCAGAACAACATAACACAGGCACAACTGGTTTACATACTTCATCAGATATGAAGGGACATGCTCTTTGTGCTTCTTTAGGTATTGGATCAGGGAGATGGCTTCTAGATTTAGGAGCATCCCATTATATGGAATCTTCATAGACTATGTTCACTTCCTTTGAGCCTTACACTATGTCTCCCATTTTGATGGGAAACAACACTTACATGAGTGTTATAGGGAAGGGGTCTATTAGTTTTTGGGACCACTCCTTTTAGGATGTCTTGTGTGTCCCTCACTTGACAAACAACCTTCTTTCCATTTATTAGATCACACATGGAGGCACTGAGAGATCTGTGGAGTTCACACTAGATTCAATTATCATTAGAGACTTGGAGAGTAGAGCAGTTATTGCTACTGGGATAGTGGATCACTCATCTCGGTTGTATTCCTTCACTGATTTTGCTACTAATGGTGCTTCTGTTCCTATAGCTGTTCCTCACACTTCTAGTGTGCATCATCATTCAAAGGAGAGATTTGGCTTCTTGTACATTTGTGTTCTCACTTCGGATCCTATTCTCAAGCCTTCCCTACCATCTCCTCCACCTCCTGTTGCTATTTTTGTGGCTACCAATGTGGCTTCTTCTATTTCAGTGCAACAGGATCCTGTTGATCATCCATCTCTGGTGGCTACTCTTGAGTCTTCACCTACTTTGAATTCATCATTGGTTGAGGTCACACCTACTTCTGTGGAGACATCTTGGGCTACACCTACTTCACCTTCAGAGATTGCTTTCATTCGGCCTCTTCCCTCTCACTTCTTTTAGGAGATGTGGTTTCTTCAGTCTTATTGGAGCTACTTCATTCTAGGGGGGCTATGTGGCCTATTTCTTCCTCTCTTATGGTCTAATTTTTTCATGTATCTTTGTGATGGATGGTGTCCTTGGGGGGTCTTATGGAGTCCTCCATCTTTCATCACTTATTTAGTTTATTGCATTCTATTTTGGGGAGGAGTTTTGTTCCCATGTGGTTTTCTCCTTTACCCCATTTGATTTAGTTTGCATTGCATTTGTAAATGAGTGCCTGATCAGGCCTTGTTGCCGAGACTCATCTCTTACATAATAATTTTCTTCTCCCTAAGTTGCACTTATGGGGGGGTGTTGGTGTAATTAATTATTTAATTACACTTTAGCATAAGTTTACTTAGGCATATTTTATTTCCTAGGTTAATTATTATCCGTATCTTATTGAGTTTTCTTTTTTCTCAAGATAAGATTAGGGTTGTGGATGATTTCCTTTTTGAAGGATTTTGTATTATTTGTAAAACAATTACTTTCAATAATCATTATTCTGATTTTTTCTTGCACACATTGGCTCTAAGGGTTTACAGAACATCTCTTCTTTTTTGTTCTAAATAGCTGTTGCATGTGATAGGTGATTGATTGCAGGTGATTCTTGGGGACTGTGAAGTTGGTTTTTCAACTTTCTACATAATGGATAGATGAGGGTCTGTGTTCCTAAAAATTGTTGAAAGGGGATATTTGATATCTAGTATGAAGGTCTGAGAGGGTTTTTAGAATTGGTTGCAAGAATAAGGAACACTTCATTTGGAAAAGTGACCTAATTGGTCTACTAGGTTAGCGTAGTTTCATGAATTTGAATGAGATGGTTGAAGGTGACTCATAGACATTTTTGGATATGTTTGAGTATGCACTAAGGGGTTTTTGAAAGTGTCAAGGGTTTGATTTTTGTGAGGTTTCTTTGTGAGAAAAATTTAACTATTTGGGTTTGCAGACCTACTAGAGCAAGGACATAATTAGATTAGAGAAGTGCTTTGTAAGGGTTTTTTTGGAACTATTTGTTGATAGAAATAACCTGAATTATGTTGATTTAGATCAAAGACACCAAGCTCTGCATCATTAACATTGTCAAGAACCATGATTATCATTAACTAATGTTACTCAACATAATGATCACCTTTCCAAGGAACATGCAATCTAAAGTTACTAATATCATTCACAATGAAGTAAATCATTGATTACTCATAAAGCAGTAGCGAAAGAAAATAGAACTTATCATTAACATTCTAGTCCTAAGTCCTCCTAGGTTCCCCACTGTTGTTACTACCAACATCTACCACAAGAAAGGGTTACATTTCTTTTCCCTTTCAATGTACTAGACAAGGATAGATAAACATTTAACATTTAAGTACAATATCAAAATATTTACATAATTACCAAATGAAATGAACATCTTTTAGTTACTTTTCCAGGACTTAGGTACAACATGATACACTTCTAGATTATCTTAATAAAGAATGAGATAACATTTGTTCATTTTTCATCCTATACTAACTCCTACTCCATACAACACTAACCAAATACCCTTTTTCATTACATCAGAGTACAATGTTACATTCTCTCTAAGGTAAGTTCGTTAACAACATTATGTAGTGTGACATAGATAAAAGATACATAAATGACACTGTCCATACATGAATTAGTAACACCATACCACCACCAATTAATCACATCACACTGCCTTACTACATTTACTATAAGGAATAATGATGATACCAACATAGCCATGAAGAATGTAAGAAGAATAATTCCAAAGTGAAGATCAGTATGATATGCATCACTACATATTGCCTTAACATAGTTTTCTATTACTTGAAAAGATACATCATCATTCCTTTATAACATGCACCAATAAGAATTATGGCTAAGAAATTCCTCATAAATAATATGCCTATAGCAATTAACCATATACTCATTCCAATTATTACTTTTCCCATAAATTCTTATCCTAATTCATAAGAATGAAACATCTTTTAAGAAGCATATCTTATAAAGCATACATCCCATTTAAGATTTAGGATCTAAAATTCATTCCTTAACCAAATCAAGTGCATAAGATTAACATTCAATCAAATGAGAAGATATAGATACCACAAGAGCACATGAAAGGAACATAATCAAATAATCCTAGATAACCAACTATCATCATTAACCTCCTATTACAAACATCTTAATACATTATCCTCCAAATAGGAGAAATCCAAAAATCATATGCAACTATGGTAATCCAATTCATAATATTCTCTTAAAAAATAGGATCCAAAGCATGAGCAATAAGCACCAGAAGAATCATCACATGAAGACACTCAAATCCACCCACACACTCAAACAAGGACATGGATACCCGATGTAGATAGGAAACCACCTAACCTTGTGGAACCTAAAGGACCACCCCCAATGCTAGGATATAGGCATAAGGCCCTAAAACACACAAGAAACCAAGGAAGGGAAACTACCTAAAACCAAGGGTTATCATACAAGGAATGCAAGGGATAAAATCCAGACAAGGATCATTTCGGAACTTACAAGCCATACTCACATGGGTAAGATATGAGCCTATCTAACCCAAGGTTCTAAGAAAATAACACATGGATACACGATCAACATACATTAGAATCTGATTCCCAACCATTCACATATATTCATGAATAGTAACATGTATGCATATACAACAATCCGACCCTAGTCTACCATAGATGTACATATCACCTCAAAACCATAAAAAAACACATGAGAGAACCAAGAGGACATGGAGGACTACCCAATTCATTAAGAAACTCTGAAACACAAGAAATTAAGGTTCATAAACATGCTCATAACAACATCACAAACTGATCTATCAAGCCTCACAAACTGGCTATCCCAATGAGCTTCAAATGCAACAAATCCTCACGAAACTCAATGAAACTAAAGAGAACATCCAAAGAGGCCATAAAGGACTTAAGAGAGAATCATAATACATCATAAAATGATCCATAACCATCCATATATAACCATGATACATCATTATAATTTTATATCAAGTACCATAGATTAAACCACTATTAGGTGCTCAAGGCCCAATGAAACTTTTTGAAACTTATCATAAATGCACCATAATGAAGTGTAAAAATATCAAGATAAAAAAGGAAAAAAATAGACACCATAAACCATCCATAACATCATTTTATAATAGCATCCAATCTGATTATTCACAGATAAAAAACAAGACTACCAATAGATGCACGAAACAACTCCAATCTTCACGAAACTCAACACAACTCCACGAAACTGAAAAGAGAACACCAAGGAACCATATAGGACAAAATAATACACCAAAATTTTTCTAGAAATAAGAAATATATACCAAAAAAAATAAAATAAATTCATTTAATGAGTTTTGCAAAAATATTCCCAAAAACCACCCTTAAAAGCCTAAAAACGGAGGAGGGCGAAAGAAACATTCATATGCTATTAAAAGCATAGCAACACCATCATTTAAAAAAAAAAAAGAATACATATAAAACAAAATGAAAACACTCCACAAATATTCCAATTCAATATAATTCTAAAGAAAGGACAAGAAGTACAAAAACCCTACCCTGAAATGGAGCTTTAAATCCCTCATGATAGTAGTCAAGTCTGCTAGCCATAAAATAATCAAATCAACTCAAAATACAAATTTGTCAAAAACCCATTTCAGATTTGACCCTCAAATACTCAACTATGTGAGAAGAATTGACCAAAAACTCCTCAAAAATTCACAAAATGCAAAACAACAAATGGATTCCTTAAAAAACCCTCTTTTTGACATACCCAATTATAGTCGAACATCAAAATGAGAAAACCCAACACATAGCAACATTTCATCACTTGAAAGAAACACTTCAAAAAATTCAAATAAAATATTCTATAACATCCATATAAATCTCTATGAATTTAAAAAAAAAAATTATAAATTAAGTAGAAAACCTACCTCAAAACATGAAAAACTTGAATACAAGACACTACAAATTGAAGAATTTTTCCAAACTTGAATCTCTAATCCAAAGCATGACCAGAAATCAAAATTCCACACAATCTAGCAGAAAATATATTCCCCTCAAACCATAATTGAATTCCAATTCACTGTTGAATTTGGTGGACCCCTTGGAAAGGGCCAAGAAAGAGACCAAAGGGATTTGGTACACGTGGTGTAATGCACAACAAGGGGGAAGGAGAATCTATTGTAGGTTGGATAGATTCTATGTGAACAAGTACCTTTTTAGCTTCTTGCCTGATTGCACTGGGTGAAAAGTTGGTGTGTACCCTTGCACTCTGTCTGATCATCACCCAATCAAAGCCCAAATTTTTTCTTCACTTGGGAGGCAGAAGGACTTCCCCAAAAAGGATATGTTCATTCTTAACACTCAGTTGCTACAGGACAATGATTGTAGCGATGGCATTTCCTCCATCAGAGAGATTAATAAATGGCTCTTGAAGGATGAATGTGCCATTTTTAGTTGGGAGCGAAATGTGGAGGCTTGGAGGAAATTCTTCCAAACTATAGGCAAGAAGAAGGCCCTTGATGCCAGGAAGGAGGAGAATGACTTACAGGAAAAACTGGTAATTGCTGAAACTGAGATTCAAGCTGAGTCGGATAACATAAAGTGATGTGAAGCTCTCACTCAAGCTAAAAATGGTCTCAAGAGACTCCAAATCCACAGAATTAGGGGCCTCAGAGTAAGGGCCAAACTCAATTGGCTGAACCATGGTGATAAAGGTTCAAATTTTTTCTTCAATTACATTAAAGAAAAGAATAGCAAGGAACAGATTGGGCAGATTTGGGATGAGGGTAAGCTCCTTACTTCTCAAGAAGATATCATGGAGCATTTCCATGCCTTCTACTCCAAACTGTTCACTTCAGAAGGGAATGAGGACATCAATAGGAAAGCCAGGAGTTTTGTTAAAGGGATCATCCCCCAAAAAATTGGAAGCAACGATGCTGCACAACTTGCCAGTGGTATAACCAAGGAGGAAATCATGAAGGCCATCCAATCTATGAATAATGATAAATCCCCTGGTTGGGATGGCCTCCCGGTTGAATTTTACAAAACGTTTAGTGATTGGGTGAGTGATGACTTATTGTAGGTTTACCAAGAAGCCTTGAGAAATGGCTCTCTTGGCAGGAGAATTAATAAAGGCATAATAAAATTGCTTCCCAAAGGAGGGGATAGGAATCTTATAAAGAACTGGAGGCCTATTACATTGTTGAATTTTTTCTACAAAGTGTTGGCCAAAGTACTTGCTTTAAGATTGGTTGATATCTTACCAAAGTTTATTAAATCCACTCAGATGGGGTTTGTTAAAGGGAGGTATATTCTTGAAAATATGATCACAAATTAGGAGGCTATGGAATGGTCTAAGTAGTCTAACCAAAATTTTGCTATGCTCCTAATTGACTTTGAGAAAGCCTACGATAGGGTGGAATGGGCATTCATAAGAATGGCCCTGGAAGCGTTTGGCTTTCTTGGGGAGTTTTTCCATGCTGTGGATACTTTGTTGAAAGATGCAGTGGCCCAAGTGGATATTAATGGCTCTCTTATAGATGAAATCACCCTGGGAAGGTCCATACGACAAGGTTGTCCGCTTTCCCTTGTGCTTTTTATTATTGCCTCTAATGCCCTTCACTATTTTCTAAGAGATCAATCGTTTTCCCCCAAAGTTAAAGGTATCATTCTCCCTGACCATAATGAATTGATCAATATCCAGTTCGCCGATGACACTGCCCTCTTCTTAGATTTGGAGGAGACTAATTTAGAGACCCTAATGGCGAAGTTAGATCTCTTTTGCCAGGCTTCTGGGGCAAGAATTGCAATTTCTAAATCCAATTTTTTTAGCTGGGATGATACCCCTCCTGCGTGGTTGCAGAAGTATGGTTTTTAGTGGGGAGGGCCAAACAAGATAGTAAGGTACCTTGGCATTCCCTTTGCAATTAGTCCTAATTTAAAAGAAATGTGGCTATGGATAAGCTCTAAAATTGGAAAAAGCTGGAAATTTGGAACAAGCACTATCTTTCCTTCGCAGGAAGGTTACAAATTTGTCAAAATATTCTCTCATCTTACAACATTTATTTTGCATCTGTATGGTTCTTCAGTAGTTATCAAGTCAATGAGATTCAGAAGCAAATTAGAAATTTCCTTTGGTCGGATGGGAAAGGAGAGAGAAAGAAACACTCTGTCAAATGGTCTTGGTGTTGTTTAGATAAGTCCAATGGTGGAATCGGTTTGAAGGACTTGAGAACTCAAGGCATTGCTCTTGCTGCCAAGTGGATTTCCAAATCAATGGCTGGTAATGAGCCCTAGAAGGTCTTGATAAGGAATAATATTCAACTTGCCACCCCTAAGCAGGCTAAATCTTGGAAAAATCTGCCTCTTTGTGATATTCTAATGAACAATTCTACAATGTCTCCTATTGGCTCTCTTGTTTTCAAAAGCCTTTGGAAGGCCTGGGAGCTGGTCAAGCATAAAGTTGGATTTAAGTATTATAACTTGTCTATAAATGATAATCTGAAGTGTCATTCTGGATGTTCTTTATGACGGAACCTGTTACATAATTCCAGGCCTTTGGCCTTACTGCAAGGATTCTTGGCGAAGAATTGGAGTCTATGTGGCATTCAAACTTTTCATAATGTTCTTGAAGATGGGAAAATAAAACCCTTGGACAAGCTTGCCGAGGAATTTAATCTTGTCAATGCTAACACTCAAACTTATAACGCTATCTTGGACTCTTGTAAAAATGCTATTTTTCCCTTGAATTCCATTGGACAGTGTAACATTTCTGAAGATCTTGTTTGGAGTGATGGTACTCCAATTGTTGGAATTAAAGCCAAGAACATTTATAGTGAACTTACCAAAGATGATTCTATTAAAGCACATTTAAATGCTTGTTGGGGCATGAACTTTTCTAATGAAAAATGTGTTCAAATCTTTTCCTTTGTGTGGCAGAATATCAAGGAGCCTAAGAAGGCTTATTTCAAGTGGAAATTGATTCTTCATAAGATTCCTTTCAAGGTTAACCATATTGATGTGGACCTATGCAGATTTTGCAGGATTCCGGAAACAATATTTCACATTTTTTTTGAATGTTTATATGCTAAAGAAATCTGGAACATCTTTTGTAATGAATTTTCAATTTGGAAAAATGGTAATGTTATTTGGCATGAGGTTATGTTTACTTCCAAAAATTTGAATAAGGATTACTTCTTGTTTTGGGATTGCATTACCACTAAGATTCTTTGGTTTTTATGGAGGGCTATAAATGAGGAAAAGTTTCAAGGGAATAAAAGGGGACTTGCTGAGTCTGATAAAAGACTCACATTTTTATCTATTGTGTTGCATATTACAATGGTAATGGAGACTTCAATGCCAAAACTCATGACCTTGATCACAGATGGTGATTTTCATGTGTGGCATCAGAGTCAAGAGGACTTGGAAATCTTCCTGAAGGCATTGAGACAACTTAAAGAGGTCTTTAATAATGCTGCAGTTGGCACGTAAGGATCCCAATCGGTTTATGGGAAGACATCCAGGGGTGGAGTTTTGTTGCTATATATTGCTGGACATTTTAGCTATTGATATCCTGATAAAGGCTATTGTAATGCATGCCATTTTCTTATATTTGCTGTAATTTTGTAATTTTGCAATTATGTTGTAAAGGGCTATGTTGTAGTTTGGTAAAAGGCTGAGATCTGAAGTTTATTGGTATTTACCGGTAACGGGCTGATACATAACTATTTTTACATTTGACATGTAAGCTCTATTTTGCTGCTTCTTCTATCACTAATATAAAAAATTCCAATTCACTCTCCTCCAAATTTTCAATTCAAAATCACTCAAAATTTCCCAAAAACCTTTAAAAAAAGTACTTCAAAACCATGTAAAATCTCTCCATTTTCTCTCCATTCTCAAACCCCCAATCCACACCCTCCAGCAAAATCCTTCCAAAAAAAATCTCTTCAAAATCCTCTAAATTTCATGCACAACAAAAGTGAAAACCCCATTTTCCCATTTTTTCCCATAAATAAAACTAATTAAATTCAAAAAGAAAGAAAAACAAAAAGGAAAGTAACTTTCTTACTTTTTCCCCAAAAGACTCTTCTTTTCCGAAAATAAAACAAGGAAATAAAATCCTGGCATAACATAAAATATTAAAATATTAAATTAAAACATCTATCCTCATCCCACTAATGAAATAATTAAAATAAAATAAATAATCAAATTTTAACTCATTTATTTAGGGTTTCCCACCAAATAAATTCAAAAAATTTTAAAAGATAAAAGAACCTCCTTAAAAATAGCCACTCCACTAAAATAGTAAATCAAAACACAAATATAACATATGCTTACATACTAATATTTAAATATTTACTAATAAACATATTAATATTTAATAAATAACATTAGAATATGTTAATATTTATAACCTTATTTTCATAAAACATAATACACATATATACATATGCAAAAATATAATATCTCAAGGAAACTTTTAACCAACCAAAAATCAAAAGACATAATTAAACACAATTAAAATATTAATGCAACACAAATCACTCCACCAAAACCATTCACAAACCAGGGTAAATGATATTGCCTTAATGGCACATCAAATAGGTGACTACAAATGACAACATCAACTCCTATGAGGTAATGGTTCAAGGCTATAATATTTAGGGCCCTATGCTATCTCCACATACCACCATCAGGATTGTCTTTAGGCATGCTTAGACCCGCGAGACCAGGTGGAGTCAATGCCTAGTACCTACAATCTTGCATCACAAACCAAGGACATGTACATATACACCGACATAATATATAACCCACACTCATGCATTGGTGAAGGAGAATCACGATGTCATGTGTCTCTCCTAAGAGAGTGACATGAAACCATCCTCTCGCACCACAGACAGGTCACACACATGATACATGAAGCACATCATCAAATCATTAGTCCACTATATATATATATTAGAGAAATGAACATATCTAATAGCAATGTGCAACATAATCATACTACACACTATATTCTAATCTCTATAATGAATAAGGTCACATAAGTAAAATCCAACATCAAAGTATCACACTCCTAGAACAAAAGACACACCTTAAGAATTAAGTAGAAGGACTATAATTAATTCCATCACTAAACTAGGGTTCTATTTTGTAATTCCTGTTAGTAGTGCCCGAACTGGAGGGGTATTTATAGTAGGGCTTGAGTGAGGGATAAGAAATATGATATTAAGGATTGTGTCAATGGTTTGATTCTCTTGCTCTAAGATGTTCTCATAACTAGGAAAGCTAGTGGAAGGATGTATAACATGTTTCTTAATGATCTAATTTCTTTGCTCTAAATTGAACTCATAAGAGGGGATGTTGTACTTATACAATCCATTCTTAACCATGTCAAAACAACATCTCTTAAAAGGAAACATGCTAAAATGAAAGATAAACTATCCAACTTATGCAATGCTCCAAAAATAAATGTCCTATAGATTTGATGGTTTTCAATACTATTTTTTTTTTTGAAATTATTTAAAATGGCTACTCTAAATGGATGATTAGACCTAGATGCACAAAATAGAAATTCTTGAAACTTTCTAGACTAATATAGTAGGTTACCAACAAGCCTAAGAAGCGTAGAAAACCACAAAAAATCTTAGAAAAGTTGGTTTTTGTAGGCCTCCAAGGACTCATTCGCCCAGGGGTGAATGGGTCCCAGTATAGGGTTTTTTAAAATTGAAAAATGCAATTTATGAGTGATTAGATGTGTTCTCTGTTCCAAGTTTTAGATTGTAACTTCTATGGAAAATTTTTCCGGAATTTAATGACCCAATGCAAGTAAAATTAATGATAAATGACGATCTATATGAGACTTTTTGAAATGCAATTTTAACTCAATTTTTGAATGTGAATGATGAAAGTACACTAATATGCAAACACTATGAAAAATCAAAGTGATATTATGGATTTTTTTTTGAATTTTTAGATTTAAAAAGAATGCAAAATGCAAGTTTACACCTAAAATATAGTGTAACTTTGAGCCAAATTTAGAAACCCTAAATGCAATGAATCAATGTAAATCCTAGATTTAGGGTTTGAATGACCTCCAAATCAGAAATTAGAATGTTCAAACATGTTAGGTTCACCAAAATGAAACATAGAAAAATGGAATAGGGTTCACTACACATAGGGTTTTATAATAAATTTGGAATGTTTCACCAAACTTACCATAAATAGAAAGGAAAAAATGAGTGTAATGAACCCACCTATTCTTCTATTTCATTTAAGAAAAGAGATCCCTCAATTCAAAATCCACTTTCAACCCTTAGGTGAGTGAATTATTTGAGGAATCTTGCAATTTCCCTTTTTGTGTAAGGGCGAAGGTCTTGATTAAATAAAACTTTGGGGAGAAAGATTCTAAATAGAAAATCAAATCCAAAATATAATCCATAAAGTGAATCTACTAGATATAGCTCAATTTTGATGGAACCAAAAATCAAATTGTAGATTTGAGAAAGGGAAAGTGATGTGTGTGGTGAATGGGTCCTAGGTAGGGTTCTATAAAAATGGTTTTTGGGTTCTCTTCTTCTCTATCTACACTCCCAGGTTCCCGATTTTCATAGTTCGAAATAAATCTTGTAGGAAAGTTTCCGTGAATTTGCAACAATGGGTACAACAAATGAAACTTTGAAAACTTTGCAATTTTTCTCTTCAAGAGATCTTCCACCTATAATCTACAAACACAAATCAAAAGGAAAAAATGTTGCGTTGTTGATGAATGGAGGTTTGCCTTGGTCAAACCCTATTTTGGTAATTAAACCTTGTAATGAAATGAAATAGCATGAAAGAAATGCTGAATGAACAAGCCTATGTCACAACTCACCAAACCCTTGGATAAACCTTGGAATACAAATCTACAACTTGCATGAAATGGCTTCAATGGATGTGGATCTTGATCTTGAAACTTGATTTGAAACAATGCCTTTGAATGCTTGAATGGATCTTGAACACTACATCAATATATTAGCTCAAATAACATGCATGATGCAAGGAGACTTTGAAATGATAAAATGACATGATAATAGGATCTTGATGACTGCAATAAATATTCAAAAAATATGCTCTTGAATGCCTTGAAAATGCTCTTGCAATTCTCTAATAATTCTCTTGTGAATGTACTCTTGATCTCATGAAAATATTCTCATAAACTTGCTAGGTGAAACATAGTGAAATGACCTTATATTTATACATATGTTAACATTATTTCATGAAATTCAAATAACACAAGCTAACATGTGAATATACATTTGAAATAATCAAAATATTGCCAAAAACATAATTTAAATTAGGGTCCTAGGTCTAAGTGAGGGAAAATGGGTCCTAGGCCACTTACCTAAGACACACATTGCTCAATGATAAGTGCTATGTCATGGAATTGATGAACGCCAAATTTTCCTCTTCATAAATTGCAATTAATTAGGCTTGGATTTGAATTAAAGGGGCCAATTAAGGAAATTAACCTCAATTAATCAATAAATCCCTCTAGATAAGTGTTAAAGTGTAAAGGTACACCTTACAACACCAAAAATAAGGCACAATTAAGTCCATTTTAATTAATAGGTCCCTAAACTTAATGTGAATATGTAAAATAATTATTGCAACACTAAATTAAGGCATAATTTAGTGCTTTTTATTTAATATTAATTCCCTAATTAAGTGTGAAAATGGGATACTTTTTCCTACGCTATAATTATCAACTTTAAGTATTGGGAGTCCTTCCAAGAAATTAGAATTTCTTCTTGTTATTGGAAATTTTATTTTTTGAGCATGGTTTATAGTCTCTTTTAAACTAAGTCCTTGATATGTATAAATAATAATTATTTATTTACTTAACTAGTTAACCTTACTTTGTGGGCTACTTGGTGTGAGTCTTTTTTAAATGAAAGGGATGGAATTTGAAAATGCAAATTATGGAGCTTTTAATTCCCTAAAAGGGATATGTAGGAAATGTTGTTTCAAATGAAACTGTGAGGAATAAGTCTAGGGCTAAGGATATGTCATGTTATAGGGAGCTTGTCCTATTTAGTGCATGATTGCAAGTAGTGGTATGAAATTGCTTCCATTACTAGGTTTGATAATATTTGAGGTTAGCACTGCTAAATTTAAATTTATTATTAAGTATATGGATTATTGGTACCATAATTTAAAGTGGACCGATGCTATTTAAAAGACTAAGAAATAGAACATATTAACTTGTTAATAATTTTATACATGTTCCATGAGGTATATATATTGCCAACATATGTGATGTGATATGCTTTGATAACGATCTATCTCACTCTCTCCATCTCTACCTCTTGCTCCCTCCTTCCCTCTCTCTCCCTCTTTCTCAATCTCCCCAACTTCCTCCTCTCTCTATCTCTCTCTCTCTCCTTAGCTCTCTACTCTCTATTGAGCACCATTCTCTCTCTATCTCTCTCACCTCTCTCCCTCCTTCCTCACTCCTTCCCTCTATAATATTATCTATCTCCTCCTTTCTCTCTCTTCCTTCCTCACACCCACCTTCCCTCTCTACTTCTCTCTATCTAACCTATCCCTCTCTACCTCTCTCCCTCCCTCCCTCATCTCTCAATCTCCCTTCCTCATTTTCTCTCTACTTCTCTCTCTCTCTCTCTCTCTCTCTCCCTCTCCCTCTCTCTCTCTCTCTCTCAATCTCCTAAACCCTATATTGAATATGATAAATCCTAATCCCTATACCCTAAACCCTGCACCCTCATCCCTTATCCCTCATCCCTATACCCTATACCCTCAACATTATAACCTAAACCATAAAAATTATCCATCAACCATAAAATTAAACCCTAAACCCTACATTCAATATTTTACCTTGAATACTATATCCTAAACCCTATACCCTCAACCCTTTACCCAATATTCTAAACCCTAATCCCTATACCCTATACCATCAACCTTGAACACTATCCCTCAACCCTCAACCCTATACCTTAAACCCTAAACCCTAAAACTTACACCCTCAACCCTTATCCCTATACCCTCAAACTTATACCCTAAACCCTAAACATTATCCCTCAACACTATACTTAAACCATAAAATCTACACTTGCAAGCCTTAACCCTATACTTATACTTTCAACCCTATACCTTATACCCTATATCAAATATCCTAAACCCTAATCCTTATACCCTATACACATAACCTTGAACCTCAAACTTGAACATTATCCCTCAAAAATAAACTTGCAACCCTATTCACCCTATACTTAAACCCTAAAACCTACATTCAACCTTGTGCCCTAAACCCTAAACCCTCAACCCTCAACCCTAAACCCTCAACCCTCAACCATATACCCAATATCCTAAACCCTAATCCCTATACCCTATACACTTAACCCTATGCCTGAAACCTAAACACTATCCCTCAACCCTCAACCCTATACCTTAAATCCTAAACCCTACACCCTCAACTGTCATCCTATCTATATCTTTATCCCTCTTCTTTCCTCCCTACACCTTCCCTCTCTACTCTAGATATCTAATTGTCATATAAGAGGGATTTGCTACACACGGGTCTCTTCTTTCTCAAGAAATCACCAGGGAATGAAATTCCCTTATACACCTCAGAATAATTGATTAACAAAACAAAAGAGAATTAAGATTTGGTTGTGCTTCGGAAAAAACTATCAGAGATCCTTAGGGAGTAAAATCAAAGGATTCTTGTCTCGGAAGAGGGAGATCTCAGCCAAAAGATGTCAATGTATTTCTAGGATGCCAATGTAATTCACTATCATCTTAAAGACGCGCTGACATTTTGAGCAATATAGAACTCAAGAATTCAATGGACAGAAGTGAATCCTACTTCCAAACTTAGGAGTAGTCTGTATGGGACTATCTAACTAACTAGGAAATCGAAAACTAAAAAGAACACAATGATGCTTGGGGAAAACTTACCTTTCTCAAGACATTTGAATCTTCACTCTAAGCTCCTTTCCGTAACTTACACACAAAATACCAAGGAGAAATTTGTTGGGTTGCTATATAGGGGCCTACTGTAGTTAGACCCCGCTTTGGTGTTCCCACCTCCATGGATAGCCAAGTTTTAAAGGAATGCTAAAGAAGTAAACAAAGCATGTGGTGAAAGCAATACCCACTCAAGAGTAGAACCCACACCACAATAAGTGTGTGGTGAAAGCAATACCATCTCAGTAGTAGAAATTGCATAATGAAATAGTAAACAAATGAGTATGAAAGAAAATTGAGAGGGAGAGAGAGCGTTACGCATGGGCCAAGGCCCTCTTTGGAGTAGACAGATGCACCGCTGAGTGCTTGCTTGAGAGTTGCTGGTGCCACTAGGAGGACATCAATCCAACATGGCTTCCCCTATGAGTGCACTATTGGGAGATTGTTGGATGTTGTGGATATGTTGCTAATATGTGGTTGTCGTTGGTGTCAACACTATTAGCATTTGGTATATTAGTTGCTGTATATGTTGAGGATATTGATAAAATTGTAAAAAAAAGTGTTTTAGGTTCCTAGTGGAATTGTGTAGTACATGAATGCGTTTTGTTCTATACGTAAAAGATTAGTTGATGTAGATCAAAGGATTTATTGTTGAGTATATCTAGATCATCTACTAGAAATTTTAGAGGTCCACATGAAGTTCTGTGTGAGTTGTGGTTTGACAGTGTTTTGTTGGTCTCTGTCAGTGTTCTTGAATGAAGATTGTGTGATTTTGGTTATCTCAATTGTTGCAGATGCTTATCTATTGTTTCTTGGTGTTCTTAGATGTCTCTATTTCATTCTCTATCTTTATGGTACATCCACATTGATCTGTGTACTCGTGGTTGAAGATATTTTTGTGCATGTTCAATTTTTCTTGTTCTTGGCCAACATGTTGGTGGTAGCATGTTGTGGATCTTCAAGGTGAAATTAATTATAGTCTTTTTGTGTTGGAGATATTAATTTGGGTCTCCACTATGTTGTGGCTGACCTTGGTGGGTGTGCATTAAAAATTTAATTGAAAATCTGGGTAGACATTGTAAATATATTATATATTTCTTAGCAGACAAAGTTGTGGTGAAATATCCTGTAGCGGATATATAAGAGCGATTGTGTGACTAGTGGAAAGTATGATTTGTGTGCTCCTATGTGCGTATGTGCAAATGTCATTACTGAGCAGTGTGTGTAGAAGATTGTGCGAAGTGTGAAGAAGTGTTGAGCTTAATTGGAACTGTAATCAAGCTTGAGCAGAAGCTATTCTCTCAGTTCAAATCTTGGATGGTTTTAATCCAAACCCTATTGTTGGACAGTGAGTCCTCTTTTGTAATTGAGCAGTGAGCTCTAGGAAGTGTGCCTGAATGCATGTGTATTCCCCTTATTATATTTCATTATACTTTTAGTAGAGTATAATCTTGTGGACTAACATCCACTGTGGTTTTTCCCCTAACAGGGTTTCCACGTAAAAAAACCTTGGTGTTATTTGTCTCTCTGATGTGTTAATTGCTTATGGTTAATTTTTCATTCATCATATTTGAGATTAAGATAAGTTAAGTTAGAAAAGGTTTAAATTTCTATGACAACTGATTCACCCCCCCTCTCAGTTGTCTGTCCTTGTTCTTCCAACAATTTGTATCAAAGCTAGTTTCTTTGAAGAAGTCTGACAGCTTGAGGTGATCTGGGATGGCAACATTCAAGAAGGAAAATCCTAGATTTGATGGCACCAACTACTCACTGTGGAAAGTCAAGATGCAATTTAATTTGTTATTCATTGGTGATGCTGTTTGGAAGATTACAAGAGATTAATATAATATTCCTCAGAATGGTCCCTCCTCTGTTGATGAGATCAAAGATTATGAAAGCAATACCTGAGCTATGGAAGCATTGGTGAGTGTTCTAACAGATTCAAAGATGGCTAATGTGTTAGGTTTGCAAACAACTCATGAGATCTAGATGAAGCTATAAAATTTGTATGAAGAGGATACACAGGTGAAGATGGCTAAGCTACAAATCTTAAAAGGTAAGTATGAGAATCTGAAGATGGGTGAAGATGAAAATATCACTTCTTTTATAAAGAGAGTAAATGAAATAGTGCTAGGTATTAAATGTGTCAGTGGTTCAGTGAGTGAGGATGAAATTGTGTCTAAGATAGTCAGATCCTTGCCTCCTTACAAAATGAAGGTTCATGTTACTGAAGAATTTAAGTCTGTAAACAAAATGAGAAGAGATACATTGATAGGGAAGTTTGCTGCTTTTGAAATAAGTGAATTTGGTGAATCTACACCAAAAACTGAGTCTACATTCAAAGCTACTATATCTGGAAGTTATAGGTCAAGATATAGTTTGGGAGGGAGCTGTAGAAAGGCATCCAAATATGATGAAGAACTGGAACAACTCGAAGACAAAGAAAGAGAAGTACAAGAACTGGAAGCATTGATTGCAAAACAAGAAGGAAGAGGAAAAGGTAAGTATGGAGATGTATTGCCTATTAAATGTTTTTCATGCAATAAGATAGGTAATTTTTCATCAAGATTTCCTAAAAGAGTTCCTAGATCTAAGCCTAGAAAACCTAGATTCCAAAAAAAATGCTACTTTTTTGAAGAAGCAGTAACTGATGATGAGTCTGATAAAGATGATGGAAATCAAGATGATTGGGCTTTCATTGCTACCATTGAAGATAAACCTATGCCTATTGAATCTAATAAAGATAAGAAATCTCTTGCAGCTCGAGTTGAGGAGAAAGATGAGTGGGTCATTGATAGTGGATGCTTACATCATATGACCGGTGATAAAAGCAAGTTTGTGAGTCTAGAGAAGTATGACAGCGGGGTTGTAAGATTTGGGGATAACAGTTATTGTGTGATTCATGGAATAGGTTCTATTAGCCTTGGTGGTAAGGAAAATACTGATGATGTTCTCTATGTTGAAGGCTTGAAGCATAACTTGTTAAGTGTTGGACAAATGGTACACAAGGGATATGATCTGTAGTTCAAGAATGGTAAATGCAAGATTTGTGGGAGTTCCAAAAACATGATTGCTACTGGTGTGCAAACTAAAGGTAATATTTTTCACTTGAATACTGCTAGTGGAAGTTGTTTAATTGCTCAAGTAGATGAAAGTTGGTTGTGGCATAGGAGATTGTGTGATGTAAAATTTGACAAGATTATCAAGATAAGTTCTACTCAAGCAGTAAGAGATCTGCCTAGGTTAGTGAATCCTACTAATGCAATCTACCAAGAATGTCAGATGGGTAAACAAACTAGAGTCTCCTTCCACAACAAACAATTTCATTCAAATAATGTGCTGGAACTGCTACATACTGATCTTTGTGGTCACTCTAGAGTTAGAAGTATTAATGGAGAAAGGTATTTTATGCTGGTCATTGATGATTACTCTAGAATGATTTGGGTTTCCTTTTTAAGAGAAAAGTGTGAAGCATTGGAAAAGTTCAAAAGTTTCAAGGCCATGGCAAAAAATGAAAAAGGTTTGAAAACCAAATGCATAAGATCTGATAGAAGTGGTGAATTAATTTCAAAAGAGTGGAATGATCAAGATAAAAGTCATCGATTCAGAAGAAAAATATGATCAAGAGATGACCTTATGCCCCCTCTTGAGTTTTCCCCTAGCCTTGTGGGGAAAATTCAGGAGAAACCAGGAAGCCACAAGCTCTAGGAAAAATGGGCCTTGGGGGGCCTATATATACCTAGGTGGGCCCCTAGAAGGGTCATTTTCACTATTCACCATGCACAAATTGTTGGCTTTTGTGAGAGAAAAGTTAGCAAAATGCTGAGTAGGAGAGAGAATGAGGAGCTGAGGTTGGAGCAGATACATTGGCACATCACCGAGGGTCACGAGGTGGACCAGGTAGGCCACAAATTCTCATTTGTTGTGATTTTTTATGCATTTTTTAGAATTTTCCTGTCAACGAGGTGTGCAGGCGTCCGTTTTCTATGCACTTTTCCAAAACTTGCATTGTCATTCTTGATGAGCGCTGTAGTTTGATATATGCACCGTCGTCTCAAAGACACACTGTTGTCTTTGAGGTGATCATGGCGTTTAGGAGGCGTATGTACAATGCACAAACTTCTGCACATTGTGCATAAGTCTTACTTATTTTTCTTTGTTTTGATGCAAAATTTTGATGTTTTGAATTAAATTTTTGTTAATTTTTGCAGGAGTACCCGAAGATTCGAGAGCATCCAGGAGGGAAAGAATTCTAGCTCATTCATGAGCAGAGCAACTGCCTATTAGACAATGAGGCCACACTCTTAGAGCAGGTCGGTCTCTAGCACATATTCACTATGCTAGAGATGAGATACCATGAGAAAATGCTAACAAACCTTATGGAGTGGTGGGATGCCACTGCCCCATATTTCTAGTTGCCATGTGGAGAGATGATCTTTACACTTGAGGAAATCTATTGGATCCTCGAGCTACCCATCTGTGGATGGAAGGTGGCTATCGATGATATGTGATCAGCGTGGGAGCAGTCAGAGGGAATCCTCTATTGTAATGGAAGGATAGACAATACCGATGGTATGGGTCATATCTATATGCACAGGTATGACCATGTGAGGACCACAACACTGTTGATCCATTGAGTCATGGTCATGACCATTTCTTTTCAAATCATGATTGATGGGTGAGGCTTGTACCTTCATGGGGTCCTCGTCCACACTATTAAGGAGATGGTGGAGCAAATGACCATGTTTGCCTCACAACGTGCACTCTTTTGCAGGTGTGGGCCTTTTCCCATATCATGTGCACTTGACTAGTCAATTTTCCCTAGTGATGGATGTATTGGATATCCATGGCCCATTGGTATGACTTGACGAGCCAATGGAGATTTGGAGATTTATAGTTTTGGTGTTTACAATTTGACACTCTCATTGCGGATGGGCTCTGATGGAGACCCTATCAAATTTTTAGGTGGGTGGATGACAACAAGTGCCCGGGGAACCTACAATGGGATTATTTTTTGATTGGCCAGAGGGATTTTGTCATAGTACCCTATTACTGGAGTCGGGTCATGTAGCAGAATAGCCGACCACAGACCATACTGGTGGACATGCCCACATACACTAGGGCCCATAGGAGTGCAGTGAGGGTTGGGGATCGCCCTCGCCCCACTATTACAAATATCGTCCCCTTAGATGATGATGAGCCCTACCATTATCTACTGCCTATATCAATGGTAGATAATGTTGGGGTAGCAGTTGACTTCACGTGATGGTGGGAGAGGCATCATCATGCTCCTATGTTCGGTGAGGATGCTTCAAGGGGGGATCTTGGTCCATAGGAGGACTTGCTCTCCCAGCCTTCATAGGACATGAGGAGAGGCCGAAAGTAGGCCAGGGAGGAGGAGGAGGGACCACAGGAGGAGGAGGTGGCATCATTGAGGCCTAGGCGGTCATGGAGGTCAAATCCCCCACTAACTACACCTGTCTCTTCAGTACCACTTGCTTCTACTGCAACTGCAACACTAGCGGCACCAGGAGTGACCACCAATGCTGGTGGCATAGGTCCCAACATTTATCCTCACCTTGAACCAACATGGCAGCTAGGGGACCTAGGTATACATGATACATTTTTTATGTTTATGTAATTTTAGTTTTTTGGTTATGATATATGTATCTACATGTGCCATGTGATACTGATACCTTCTTGTTCCTCTGTGGTTGTAGAGGATGCATAGGGATGGACTGGGCTCATAACTCAGTGTATTTTAGAGGTTTCCCCTGTTGTACAGATTCAGGGGTCAGTTCTTGAGGCGTATCGGCCAACATCAATGGGACGTCATGACCCCAACTTCGAGCCAGTTGCACACCTATGGGATCACCTACGAGGAGCGAGGTGTGGAGATTTTCTAGCTGACTGTAGAGTTGATAGCTACTTGAGGGCAGTGCGACCAACTATCGGGGAGATACAGATGGTGCTCGTCGAGTGAGACACAACAATGAGGAGGGCTGATGCCATCGAGTAGGCGTGTGATGCCCTCTAGAGTCGTCTTGATGACCTTGGCTGGCAGCTGATAGTTGTGATTCCAATAGATGTTGAACGATTATGTGACCAGTTGCATGAGGTGGAGCTGAATGTATCTTCTCTATAGGGGGAGATTAGGGGGATGCGGGAAGCCATATCCACATCACACTTACACTGCTCACACTCCATGACCCCCATTCAACCCCTCCCATAGCTTCTAGAGAATCTTTTAGAGCCAGAGGGCTCTTGGATCCATGCATGATAGTGATCAGAGACTCATCATCAGTTTTGTGTATATCATTTTTGTAGTGAGATACATATACATTCATATATACTTGTAGATCTTTTGTATAGACATATATTCAACATCCACTCTTTTTTTTATAGTAGTGGCCTGATACATGTACATGGCATTGGATACCTACATTGTGTGTGTGTGTGTGTGTATAGATACGTCGATTCTGATCTCATGGAATTTTTTATTTGGATGTGTATGTTCTTTATTTTTTTTACATATGTTTATGCTATGGATGTCATATTCTCATGTGGATGTGTGCTTATATTAGATGCTAATATGATTTAATAAACACACATAGTTGTATGTTAATTAAATATTATGATGATCTAATGGAAACACACACACACATGTGCGTGGTCATTCATAACACAAAATTTTTCATAATGTGTTAATGAATAATGTCAACATATGTAGTGCTACTACCCTTCTATAGAGAGAACACTACATAGATGGCACATAAAACACTATGCATAGTATTGACAAAGATGCATCACATTAACGAGCTCTTTTAAAGGCATTCCATCCATAGACAAAAATCCATAGGCACCTGAACCATATACAAAGATTACAATGTAAGGGCCTAACCAATTAGGGCTGAATTTTCCTCTCTGATCAGGTGGCATGTTTACATTTCTCTGGCTTTCACAGAGAACCAAATCTCCTATTTTAAAGGTTCTAGGAAGCACACTTTGATTGTACTATCTAGATAACCACCATTGATAAGATTTAAGATGTTTGAGGGCCCATAAATGACACTCATTGAGCATCCCTAGCTAACACAAATGGTTAACTTGATAGGTCTCATTATCAATTAGCCACTTAAGGGAAACCCATAGAGACGAAATCTCCAACTCCAAAGGAATGATAGCTTCAACACCATACATGAGGTTGTAGGGAATTGTTCCTGTTGCTGTACGAACACTCGTGCAATAGGCCCATAAAGCGTACATCAGTTGAATGTGGCAATATTAATATGTTTATTAATTATCTTACAAAGAATAAGCTCAAGAGTTTTGTTAGATGCTTCTGCTTATCCATTAGACTGTGAATAGTAAGGTGTGGAAAGCCTATGTTGAATATGGAATTTATCAAGGAACTGCATCACTTTGTTGTTCTTAAATGGTGTACCATTGTCAGAAGCAAGCATAGTGGGCAATCCAAATCGAGAAATGATTTTTTTCATGAGGAAACTATAGATAGCTTCAACATTCCTGGATCGAAGTGGGATAGCCTCGACCCACTTTGCTAAGTAATTCGTAGCAGTAATGATCAAGGTATGTCCCTTGGAAGAAGGAGGTGATATCTTTCTGATAATATCTAACCCCCATTTAGTGAATGGCCAAGGGGAAGTTTGATTTTGTAACTCTTGGGCATGTGCATGAATAAGATGACTATGTTGCTGACATTGAGGGCACTTCTTAAAAAAATCAAAGGAATCTTGTTCCATTTTTTTCCAATAGTACCCCATGTGTATCAATCTTCTTTCTAAGGATCTACCACCAAAGTGTCCACCCCCAGAGCTTGCATGGGCTTCCTTAAGGGCAAGGGGTATCTCCGCTTTAGTAAGACACCTGAGAAGTAAGCCATTATAGGCTTTCCTATAAAGGATGTTAGAAAAGATAACATAGCGAATTGAAAGCTTTCTTATGTGAGTGCAATCATTCTTTGTTGCATCATCAGGGAAGTTTCCAATCTTTAGATAATTATAGATATTAGAAAACCATTTTCCAGAGTCCAAATAGGAACAAATAGGGGACTCAACTTCGGGTTCTCCAGGAACTGTAGGGGTTCGCAAGACCTGGACCATGAAGTAGTATTCTTTCGTATCTCCTTCAAAGGGTACCAAGGAATCCATACTTTCCATGGCATCAACATGTCTATTTTCTCTCCTAGGGACACTATCTATCGTGAAGGAAGAGAACTGTTTAAGCAAGGGCAAGTCAAGGTCCCATTACTAGGACAACTTACTTTGGTTGGCTTGATAGGTTCCTGTTATTTGGTTTACTATAAGTTCAGAGTCATTTAGGATACAAAGATGTTTGATTTTCAGTGCAATTATGACATGTAAGCCAACAACAAGGGCTTCGTACTCAATGATGTTATTGGTACAAGGAAAATATAATTGAAAGGATAGGGGAACTAGTTTACCTTCGGGGGATATTAGAACCATGCTTGCTCTAGGACCAGTTTGACACCTCGATCTATCAAAATTTTTTTTCCATTCAAGGTCATGATTGATTACGAAGATGTTTTCATTTGGAAACAAATGCAACCTAGGAAAGGAGTGAGATGAGTGAGTGTCTGCTAGCTAATCCACAACCACTTGACCCTTTATTGAATTTCGAGTAATGAACTTTATGTCAAACTCAAAAAGTAACATAACCTAATTTGCTAGCCTCCTTGCCAGGTCGGTGCTAGAGAATAGATGTCTTAAAAGATCCATTTTTACTATGATGTCCGTTTCAGCATGGAGGAGATAGTGCCTCAACTTTTGCGTACTGAAGATGAGAGCAAGGAATTGTTTCTCCATGGAGGAATAATAGGTTTCATAGTCAAATAGGATGCGAATAATATAGTAAACCACCCTTTGCTTTCCAATGTCATCATATTGAGCTAAAAGAGTTGCCAAAGCATATGGTGATGTAGCAAGGTAAAGAAAAAGGGGTCTATCTTGCATAGCTGACATCAATATGGGAGGATTGGCCAAATAGGCTTTGATTGACTCAAAGGATCTTTGAAATTATTCATCCCATATGAAACAAATTCCCTTTTTAAATAAGCGAGTGAAAGGAAGGGTACGATCAACCAACTAAGATAAAATCTCTGAATTGCCTAAATCTTCCCTTGTAAACTTTACAATTCAGTGATATTCCTCGGTGGAGGCATGTTAATGATGACATCAATTTTATTAGTATAAACTTCAATCCTACGGTGAGAGAGTATAAACCCCAAAAGCTTGTTGACGTCAACACCGAAGATGCACTTAAGGGGATTTAGTCTCATTTTAAAGAGTCAAAGTCTCAAAAATAAGGCAAAGGTTGGAATGATCTTGATGGGTTATTTATTTTGCCAATATGTCATTGATGTAATCTTCTAAAATTGTGTGGATAAAATCTTGAAATATTAGGGTCATCACCCATTGGTAAGTAGCTCCCACATTCTTTAACCAAATAGCATAACCACATAATAGAAAGTACCCCATGGGGTAGTGAAGGCTGTCTTGTATTGATCATATAGGTTAATACAAATCTGATTATAACCAAGAAGCCATCCATGAAAGAGAGTAATGCATGGCCTGCAATCGAGTCGACAATCATATCTATATTAGGAAACAAAAAATCATCCTTAAGAGAAGCCTTGTTAAGGTCTCAAAATTTGATACATATGTGAATACGACCATCAAGCTTACTAACAACAAATATATTCAAAATCCAAGGGGAATAGTCAATAGGACAGATAAAGCCTACTTTCAATAGTTTCTCTATCTCAATCTTACCATCAATGCCACCCTGTGATTGATCTTTTGGATTTTTTGCTTAACCAGCTTGGCATCGGGACATAGGATGATATTGTGGACCACTATAGATTCATCAATACCAGGCATATCCTCGTATGTCCAATAAAATATTTTAGGATGGGAATGTAAGAATCAAAGTGCTCATTTGCTTCTTCTGAAAAGAGACATTTTCCAATCTTGATCACCTTTTTTGAGGATTTAGGATCCATAGGAATTTCAATAGTATCTCCTTTAAGAGGGGAACCATGATCTTCACAATGAGATAGTGTAACATCAACATTGATGTTAGATAGATGGTGTTCCTCATCAACACTCAAAATAGACTCTCCAAAATATGCTTGGCTATGCAAACAATACAATAATTGTTTCTTGTGATGATACAAAGGCAACAGGGAATAAGCACCTAGAAATTCCTCTAGCACCTCATCCAAAGAGAAGACATCGAGAGGTATTTTATCAGCTTGCTCCCTTTCCTCTATTAACTCAGGGTGAACTAGGTTCAACAGCTCGGCCGAGATCATATTAACACTCCACCAAGGCCTTTGTTTAGACTATTCAACAAAGCATCCCAAAAATAGATAGTTCTATCATGGCTTGAACTAGAGAGGGACTTGAATTCCTTGTTCAATACACCCTAGGCCCTTCTTCCCATAGCCACATCAAGAAGCGAGCTCATATCTAAACCTGTAACAAGTTTGAAAAACCTCAGGAGGTGGCAGGTCCACGTAGAGCATTTCATTCCACCAATGGATGTCAAATGTTTCTACGAGGGTACTTCCACCTTCCTTTCCAGGCTCACAAATGTTAATCTCCTTTGTAAGAGGGGGATTACTTTCCTTAGCATAGGAAGGAGTGATCTCCTAAACAAGATCACACTTCTCTTCTTCTGTGAGAGTATCATTCACCTTAGTGTTGAGGGTACCTAGAAGGTCTATGCAGGAGGGGTTCACCTTATATTCCACAAAAAAGAACTAAGAGAAATTCAAGGAGTCCCAATCATCTCCAAGGAAATCATTCATTCGAGAAGCATATGAGGGAAACTTAGTGTCTTCTGCTTTAGGTGGTTCTTCATTTCTAGTACTCATTTTGGGAAAAACTTCCATGGAGGGTATCGATGAATAACATGCCATAGCATTGATAGTCAAAGATGGAATACCATTCTTGAGGGTAGATATAGTTGAAGCGTGACTTGCGGTGGCCAATTCACAGAGGCGAACACCTTCTGGATCAACTTTAACTATAAATACTCAATTATTTGCGATGAATTTTAAGGAACAGTGTAAAGTAGAAGTTATTGCACCCATAGCTTGGATCCAAGGTCTCCCTAAGAGGAGGTTATATGGTAAGGGGATGGGCATCATATAATGTGGGTAAGGTAACAGGGCCTAACTATAGAGGTATTATTATCATACCTAGAGCTTGGAGGCCAGTGTTATCAAATCCATGAATGTACAAGGAGGAAGCTGCTAAAGAAGATGAGTCAATTTTAATTTTAGGTAGTAGGTCTGTACTGCAAACATTGAGATCCAAATAGGTGTTGATGAGGGTGCGCCTAATACCAATGTTGTTAACATTGACTATAATCATCAAAGGCCCTACTTGCTTCTACACATCCAGAGGCGAGAATTCTTGCGGGTGGAACGTGATATTCGGCGAATCCACATGAATATGAGCCAACAACACATTAACATCCGTGGGTCTAGCAGAGGAAGGTAAGAGAATATTTTGTAAAGCCTCCTAAAGCATCTCTTGATAAACCAAAGCAGTCTAAAGAAAGTCCCAAAGAAAGATATTTGCTGGAGTAACACAAAGCTACTCGATGATATCATAATTGCCTGGTGCTTTGATCATGGGTTTAGGTGTGGAAGGAAGGCTTGGTTGAGAAGGTGGTAAAGAAGTAGGGATAGACAGTTGTTGCAATTTTTTTTCTATTACTCCTTGTAGGATATGTGTCTGACAACATTATAAGATGTAGAGTATGTAGCTTTCAAGAACCTCAAGTATAAGTCTGATGAATCACTATGACATGAAATCCCATAGATGGAAGAGTCAGCTGGGGTCATGCAAATGACCATTTTCTTAGGGCTTGGAGGAGCCACCGAGACCACTACCACATTACTGATCCATTAGCTTGTCGAGAGGAGACTTGTTCAGGAGATTTACAAATAGGGGAGAGTGCTTCTAAGAAGTCATCTAGAGCATCCTCTAGCATATCAAAATCTTCCTTAGAAAATTGATTATCATGAATGTGCAACATCACGAGGAAAAATATGACATTCACATCGGGTTCACCAAAATGAGATATAAGAGAGATTCACTACACATGGGTCTCTCCTTTCTTGAGAAATCACAAGAGAACAAACTAATCTTATACACCTCAAAATAATGGATTAACAAAACAAAAGAGAACTAAGATTTGGTTGTGCTTCGAAAAAAACTAGCAGAGATCCTGAGGGAGCAAAACCAAAGGATTCTTGTGTCAGAAGAGCGAGCTCTTAGGTAGAAGATGCCAACATAGTTCTAGGATTCTAGTGCAGCATGCTATTTCCTTAAAGATGCATTGGTGTCTTGAGGAATAGAGAACTCAGGAATTCAATAGACATAAATGAATCCTAATTCCAAAATTAGGAGTAGTCCATATGGGACTATCTAACTAACTAGGAACTAAAAACTGAAAAGAACACAAGGATGCTTGGGAAAAACTTACCTTTCTCACGATGTTCGAATCTTCACTCCAAGCTCCTTTCCATGACCTACACACAAAAGACCAAGGAGAAGGTTGTTGGGTGGTTGTATAGGGGCTTGTCTCAGTCAGACCCCACTTTGGTGTTCCCACCTCCACGAACAACCAAGTTGGAAAGGAATGCTAAAGAAGTAAACAAAGCATGTGGTGTAAGCAATACCTTCTCAAGAGTAGAATCCACACCACGATAAGTGTGTGGTGAAAGCAATACTCGCTTAGGAGTAGAACCCGCACCAAAAAATAGTAAAAAAATGAGTATGAAATAAAATTGAGAGGGAGAGAGAGAATTACCCACGGGCCAAGGCCCTCTCCAGAGTGCACGAATGCACCACTGAGTGCTTGCTTGAGAGCTTCTGGTTTTGCTGGGAGGACCTCAGTCTGGCAGGGGTTCACCTATGAGTGAACTGCTTTCAAAGATGAGGAGATCTCAAAGTTGGAGCAATTGGAGAGAGAGCTAGTGTGATGTCTTCCAACCCTCAAATGAGAGCCAAAAAGGGGTTTTTAATGATTGCAAGGGCAACAAAGATCTGTTACTTTCATAATGTAACCACTAAGACATGTGTCTCATGGGTTATCATTCGAGATTCCATGTTTTGAACTCCGAAAACTGATATGATGCTAGCATGCTGCATAGACGTCTGTGCACCACACGTTCATCCAGAGTATATTCTCAGAAAACACGTCACTAGGCTTCTGTTGCTCAACCAATTTTCCACATGGATCTAGAATCATGAAATTCTGACCCGTGGGATTTTGTAATTAATATCTCAAGGTGTCATAAATGCTAGGCAAAAATGCCAAAATGTGGAATTGCCCCTAGGTGCAATTTTGCGATATTACACTAACCTATCCCTATCTACCTCTCTCTCTACCTCCATCCTCTCTCTCAATCTCTCCACCTTCCTCTCTCTCTCTCTCTCTCTCTCTCTCTCCTTCCATCTCTACTTATCTCTGTCTCATCTCTCTCTCTCTCTCTCCCTAGCACCCTCTCTTTCCCTCCCTACCTCTCACTCTCTTTCTTCCTTCATCCCACCCAACTTCTCTCTCTACTTCTCTGTATCTAACATCTCTCTCTCTCTCTCAATATCTCTACCCTCCTCCCCCACTCTCTCATTCTATATATCTCACTTCTATCTCCCTCCCTCCTTGCTTCCTTCCCTCCCTCCTCTCTCTATATATATTGCCTCTCTCTACACTTCCCCCTCCTCCTCCCCTCTCTATCTCTCCTTCCCTATATACTTCTCTCTCTCTCTCTCCATCTCTCCCTCTTCCTCCCTCCTTTCCTGTCTCTCCCTCTCTCTCTCTCTCCCCATTTTTCTCTCAATCTCTCCTTCCATCTCACCATTATCTCTCCCTATCTCTCAATCTACCAAACCCTATACCAAATATACTAAACCCTAACCACTATACCATATACACTTAACCCTTTACCATCAACCATAAACACTATCCCTCAACCCTCAACCCTCAACCCTCAACCCTATACCTTAAACCCTAAAATATAAACCCTCAACCCTCATCCATATAACCTATACCCTCAACCTTATATCCTAAAACCTAAACATTATCTCTCAACCCTATACATAAACCCTAAAACCTACATTCAACCTTATACCTTACAACCTACAACCTAAACCTAATACCCTTAACCCTATACCCAATATCCTAAACCCTAATCCCTATAACCTATACACTTAACCTTATACCCTCAACCCTCAACCTTATACTTAAACCCTAAACCATACATTCAACCTTAAACCCAATACCCTTAACCCTATACTAAATATCCTAAACCCTAATCCCTATACCCTACATACTTAACCCTATACAGGCTCAACCCTGAAAACTTTCCCTCAACCCTCAAACCTATACCTTAAACCCTAAACCATACACTCTCAACGCTCATCCCTATACCCTATACCCTCAACCTTATACCCTAAATCTTGAACATTATCCCTTGACCCTATACTTAACCCCTAAATCCTACACTCTCAACCCTTAAACCTATACCTTATACCCTAAACCCTACACCCTAAACCCCATACCCAATATCCTAAACCCTAATCCCTATACCCTATACACTTAACCTAATACCCTCAACCATCAACCCTATACTTAAACCCTAAAACCTACATTAAACCTTGTACCCCAAACCTTAAACCCTAAACCTAATACCCTCAACCATATACCCAATATCCTAAACACTAATCCCTATACCCTACATACTTAACACTATAAAATCAACCCTTAACACTATCCATCAAACCTCAAACCTATACCTTAAAACCTAAACCCTACACCCTCAATCCTTATCCCTATAACTTATCCCTATAACCT